>VYZW01051813.1:42169-54656 GCA_013401315.1 Balaeniceps rex
AACGGAGTGGGAGAGCTGTAGCTGAAAGCCCCTCTCTGACAGTCATAATTAGTGTACGTGCATATGTATCGGTGCGGGTCAGGATTTATTGAAGTGAGTGGGTGGGGCTTGGCTGACATTAAGGTTTTGGAACCAGGCCTAAGGGCTCAAAAACCTTATGCTCTGTTTGAGAATTGGGCTCACAATTTCTTTCTACTGTGTCGGCTATTTTTCAGTGACCTGAGCACGTCCCAGTGGCCAGCAGGCATTTTTGTTGCATACCCCATGAGTGCAGACAGCAGTCTTTAGACTTTGTCCTTGAATTCAAAGTCACTGAAATATATAATATTGAGGGATTTTCGTCAAGACATTTGTACTGATCCTTTTTCCTACGCAAAGAAATCCCAAAATTGTTTTACAGTCAGTGGGACATTAAATGTTATGAGAGTGGTGATTTCCCACTTGCCACTGCCTTTGTCCTGCCATTCTTCTCAGTCAAATGCAGAAGTAGTTCTGAGAGAAGGAAAACTTAGAATTTAACCTCCTTGCCCATTTCTTTAAGCTGTGGTTATGTCTTCGCTGTTACAATATTTACATTTTCCAAGTCAGAAATGTATTTTAAAGTTCTGGTTAAACAATGTCAGGTCCTGTAAACACAGCATAATGGACAGAGATCAAAATAGCTTCTCTGATGCACCCCCACCGCCCACACACTCTATATGTCTGTGTCAGCTCGAATCGTTGTTTTGCCTTGAATAAAAAGCAGAGGGAACTCATCAAATGGGCTATGAAGCACCGTACAACACAAGTACATGGTGATTAGGTCTAATGTAACTGAATTTTTTTTTAAATAATCCAGCCCCTCCTGGGTTGTCTTTTTTCCCCCCTTATTTTTCTGCTTTGCTAGTATGTTGCTAATAGCTTCCTTTACTCTCAAGCCTTTTTCTGTGTGCTTCATTCCTTTACCCCCAGGTTTTTGCATTCTTAACCAATCTCTGTCACCTTGTTTCCCATCTCACTATCTAGATATTTCTCCATTGCTTCATTTCATGGTTTCTTTTTAGTTCCCATTCAAAAGAAGGCCTTTTTTTTTTCCTCCCCCCGCTTTTCCCCCCCATTTTCTGGAGTTGGGGATCAACCTGAGCTTCACATTTGTCTTCTGGGACAAATCTTGACTCTAGACTTGCTTGGAACAAATCTGATTTTGCTTTTGGATATAGTTTGCTCAGAAAAGCAAGATCAAGTCAACAGTAGTTTCCAGCTATTCTCTGCTGAATTCAGGGTCTTCAATCTCAAGGCTGTGTGCGTTGTTCTTTGAATATCCTGTAGAGCACATTTTGTAAGAAGAGGCTTGTGATTTCTGTGTCAACTGAATCGTGAAAAGGTGAGGGGAGCAGGAGAGGAGAAGGTTGTCTTAAGTGTTGAAATACTCACTGGCAGTGCTATGTAGTACACAGTTCCTGCATACCCTTTTAAACAGTGGGCATGAGGAGAGATACGTCTTATTTACTTATGTACATGTTTTGGTAAGAAAAGCAATACAAAAGCAGTCACTACAAAATAACAGCGCTTCTGTTGTGCTGGACTTACAAAAAGGAAAGTGTTTGGATCGATGTTCTGCTATTGTATAATCAACAATGCATCACAATTCTGCATTGTTTCATATAAAAATTCTGTTGAAGTAGAGCAAAACAAATCAGTAATATTCTTGCAGAACAGTGGTCTAATCACATCTGACACCAATTAGCATCCTTGCTGATAGTCCTTATTAGGACATAGTTGAAGCCTGAATTATATGTCTCAACAGTGCAGTGGTCATTTTGCTGAGCAAAATTTAACTGGGTATATAGCCAAGGACAAAAAAGCATCTTCAAAAACATCAGCTTGAAACCTCCCCCTGAAATGGGCCTGGCTGTTTTTGCTGTCACTGTACTTCCAGCTGAACCATGTTCAACACAAATTCAGCTTCATCCATTGTCAGCAGTAAGTAATTTTCAGAGAAGACGTGAAGTGTGAATCCATGTCACTCAGAATTGAACATTAATCTTAACATCAGATATGCTTGCTAGGGTTAGTCATTGCAAAAGACTAAGGAAGAACGCCTTGTAACTCACTGAATATTTCTGCCTTGCTTTTGCTGGTTGTATAAGCTATCAGAAGTATCCATGCAGAAAAGATCCATGATTTTCAAAATTGTGTTTAATTGGTAAAAATGTGTATTAAATTCCTATAAATTTCACGAATATGTCGGGACTTATGATGAAGTGGAGTAAGGGAAAATAAGTTACTCTAAGTGTATCTTCACCATCTAAAAATGTTGATGTGTATTTTCAGTTTCCTGGAATTCACAAGGCAAAAACTGCTATACTGACAAATATCTACTGGACCTTTTTCAAGTGTAGCTGACTTAAAACCCAAGAACTTCTTGGCCTGTCTTACATTCTCAGGTCTTAAAACATATCTATGCACTCAAATGGTGTCAAGAGACACATATTGCTTAATTACAGAGAAGCGTTTTAACAAAAAATACATTTCCCGTGCCTCCTTCAGCTCTTAATTGTTCCTGCCAATTCTCTGCTACCATCTGTCATAAACTCCCATTTTTCTGTTCAGCTGAAATATGAGTGTAATACTGATTCCAAAATATCATAATAGATTCTGTGTCCCCTTTGTACTGCATTTTCATGCAGATAACTGCAGAGGCATGCAAATCTTGCTCAAGGTTGCCAGTAGCTTTATCAGTCGTCAGAGTAAAGAAGAAAAGCTCATCTGCTAGAATGACTCATGACAACCACTTCTTTGATCACTGGGGCAATTTTCAAATTATGTATGTCCCTTCCAGTTCCAGGGCAATTTTAGATGTCCTAAGTTTTACAGTGGGATTTTGAAGCTCATATAGTTGTATTCCTGGCCCAGGCATTATAAAATGTGGGAGAAGGTCATTCTTCTCTTTGTCTCAATTTCCTCTCAATGATGATATTTCCTCAGTGTTTTTTCGTTGCTTAATTTTTTCAGACAATGAGCCAGAAACAAATGCTGGTGAGTAACAAGCCTAAAATTCAGGATACTTTCTGTAGAAATAGAAATTATATAGTTCACATTAGTTCATCTGTCCTTACTAGGACGTTTTTCCCCATTTCTTGTTACTTGACATCAACTCCGTAATTTCTTTGCTGTATAGGTTGACTTGGGAGCAAGTAGGAGCTTCACCTGTACATTCGCTCTCTAGAGGAAGGACACATCAGGCACAAGTGCAGCTGGCTTGAAACCAAAGAGATCTCTTGGCCTGTCTTAGCTGATCAGCGATAACTAAATGAAAATGTCAGCTTGAAAGAAATGAATGGCACATAGAAAACACAAACCAGGTACATCTGGGACATGATTTTGAAATGTAGCCAATCAGAAATGACTGAAGTTTGTTCCTGCTTGCTGACTGCAGACAGTCTTTGGAGAAATAAGCCGCATCTAGTCTTTCAATTAGTAGGACAAACTATGCAGGTGTCACACCAAACAAATTCAGTCACATTTCAGAAGAGGTCAGCAGAGTAAAAGAAATCAGTATGCCAGTGGTCTAGCAAAAAACCTAGGGAATTTTTTTCAAGGTGGGGTCATACCAAATTAGTGAGTTCTGCCTGGAATCGCTAAGATAACTTTGAGAAGAAAGCTGTAATGTCCTCATTGGAGGCTGAATTTCTCCACCCATTCATGAAGTGCACCATGACTACAATAGAACAAAAATCGCAGTTTTAAGCTTTTTCATCCCTGAGGTGTCCAAACCTGTGTATGTATAGATGGGCAGTTCAGACAGTGGCCTTTTGCATTCGTGGGCTTCAGCGGTAAAATGATCAGGTGCCCAGAATTATATGTATATTTGCCTGCTAACAAGCATGCCCATATTTTGCTGGTTATAAGGGCAAATTTTGGTTATTACTAAGATAGATTTGAAGTCAAACTGATGCATAGAAATGAAATGGTTGATATCTTATTTTTCTGAGCATAGCAGTGTGAACATTTGCTGTAAATTATATTTGTTACAGACCCAGCGTCTTTTGGCAGTGACTCTGAGTTTGAATGGACTGGCTAAACAACTTGTTAAACAAATGGTTTTCAGTCTGCATTTTGCAAATTATTTTGATTATTCAGTATCATTTGCATGATTAGTGACTTGCATAGTTTTGTTATTTCTGTTCTCTGATTGGACTTACTTATTCAGAGGAATAAGTAACTCATTCTATCAATATTGTTGGATTTCAATGTAGTATATAATACCGGTATTATCTCGTTTTCTAGACAGAGCTGTAGATTTCTACTTGCAAAGGTACCATGTTGTATTTAATGATTCAGCAAATTATTCTCTACAAGTACTGTTGAAAATTTAGTTACTAATCAATGCTAACTTAGATAAAATGCAAATTTTGGAACAAATATACACCCCTTCCTATCCCTAGATACAGAATCTGATTAGTAAATCAAGCTGCTAACATATCATTATTATCAAAAAGCAGTGTTTCCATATAATTAGGCAGCAGCAAGTCATAAACCTGGCTTTTATTTTCATCTTCTGTGACGTTTGCCATGAAATAGCAAAGATCAGATAAATCTATAGAAGCTGGTGATACCAATAATTTAGCTACAAAATATTTCAGGTAAGCTGAAGACATCAAAGGAAAAAAAATATTCAGAATATGCTGCAGCAAATGTGTGCATTAAGTGAAGGCAAATTCCTGGAATTCAGTTGTGTAAAAAATACGTGAAATAAGTTTCTCCTCTTCTATGCAGAATTTTTCTGCCTGTCACTTGTGATCTGTGTCATTCTATTTGAGTGATTCTTTGGACTGCAGCAAATGAGTCTGCCTGCCAAATCTTACTTGAAACAGCAGCAGTAATGCTTTCCGTGCTACCGGTCCATCTGATCTTTGCAGAGGTCACTGCCTGCATATCATGAAGGCAAAATGGGGCATTTATTTATCCTTCAGATGCTGAGGTTCATAGTTGTGGTAGGTTGACCCTGGCTGGACACTGGGTGCCCACCAAAGCCACTCTATCACTCCCCTCCTCAGCTGGACAGGGGAGAGAAAATGTAACGAAAGGCTCGTGGGTCAAGGTAAGGACAGGGAGAGATCACTCAGCAATTACTGTCACGGGCAAAACAGACTCAACTTGAGGAAATTAGCTTAATTTATTACCAGTCAAATCAGAGTAGGATAATGAGAAATAAAACCAAATCTTAAAAACACGTTCCCCCCACCCCTCCCTTCTTCCCACGCTTAACTTTACTTCTGAATTCTCTACCTCCTCCCCCTGAGTGGTGCAGGGGGATGGGGAATGGGGGTTGCGGTCAATTCATCACATGTTGTCTCTGCCACTCCTTCCTCCTCAGGAGGAGGACTCCTCACGCTCTTCCCCTGCTCCAGTGTAGGATCCCTCCCACAGGAGACAGTCCTCCATGAACTTCTCCAACGGGAGTCCTTCCTACAGGCTGCAGTTCTTCATGAACTGCTCCAGCGTGGGTCCCTTCCATGGGGTGCAGTCCTTCAGGAACAGACTGCTCCAGTGTGGGTCCCCCATGGGGTCACAAGTCCTGCCAGCAAACCTGCTCCAGCGTGGGCTCTCCACGGGGTCACAGCCCCCTTCAAGCACATCCACCTGCTCCGGCGTGGGGTCCTCCACGGGCTGCAGGTGGGTGTCTGCTCCACTGTTCACCTCCATGGGCTGCAGGGGGACAGCCTGACTCACCATGGTCTTCACCAGGGGCTGCAGGGGAATCTCTGCTCCGGCGCCTGGAGCACCTCCTCCCCTTCCTTCTTCACTGACCTTGGCGTCTGCACAGTTGTTTCTGTCACGTATTCTCACTACTCTCTCCAGTTGCAGTTGCACAGGTTTTTTTTCCCCCTTTCTTAACTATGTTATCACAGAGGCGCTACCACCGTCACTGATTGGCTTGGCCTTGGCCAGCAGTGGGTCTGTCTTGGAGCCGGCTGGCATTGGCTCTATCGGACATGGGAGAAGTTTCTGGCATCTTCTCACAGAAGCCACCCCTGTAGCCCCCCTGGCTACCAAAACCTTGCCAGACAAACCCGATACAATAGTTCCAATGGAGCTTAAGGGTCTGTACTCTAAATTACACACAACGTGCCAGCATAAGTGCCTGCATAACATGTGGTAACCTCCACCAGTGGGGTGGGACCAGTAACTGGGAGCAGTAATCTCTGCAGTTGTCCCAAGAGGATTCAGCAGAGCTGACTTATATGAGCCTGTATTTTTCAAGTGAGGTATTAGTGGCCTGCTAGATGCCATGTGTGTGAATTTCTACCGTGTTCATCATTTTATTTGGTCATTTAGTGTAAAGATGAGCTGAAATGAGGGATGGGTTCTATTGTCATGTAGGGATGACAAGATGTGCTTTTCCTTCTGTGTTCATGATTTGCCTTGTGTTTGTAATAAATCTATTTGTACAGGGTGTCAAGGGCTAGGGTTGGGAGCATCACTTTGTCCTATTGCAAGCTGGAAAGAAAATGTAAAAAAAGACTCAAATGCTACTAGAGGAGAGACCTGGGTCAGGTCTTCAGCTAACTGTCACAATAAGCAAAGGGGCACATATCAAATGTCCCATACCAAACAGCCTTGATAACTAGGATCACAACCTAATTAGTGGGGTTAATAGGAGAATCAAAATGAAGAGGAGGTGATATGTATAAAGGATTCTTTATCTGAAAACAAATGGAATCATGCTTTTCTCTTGCATGCTTATAAGCATAGATTGTGCTGCATGATGTTAACATACTGCACGAGTCTTACAGATGAATCAGTCACTAGGTGTATCTCTCTCTCTGTGCTCTACAGGGATGCCAGAACCCCCACTAATGTTGACTAGCAGCAACAGAGAGCTGTGAATGTTTCAAAAGCTGTGGATGCTTCATCTTTCCATTTCTTCCATTACTGTTTGAATCATAGATCCCAGAAGTAGCATTGTATAGCAGCATCACTAGTAGCAAATCGTCAGCAGCAGTTCTGGTGGGCCAGGTCATGACTGAATGGTTTGAGTTTAGAGTAAGCATTGAAGTCTCCATGCAGCACCTGCTATCTCATCGTTTGATACAAAAATGTATGTGAAATACACAATACAGACAAGGGAAGGAACGAGATGGGAAGGAATGACATGAATTTGTTGTTAGTAATGGAAAATATCAATATCTAGATTTGGCTGGTAAGTTTATCCTTACTCTCATGTGCGTGTGAGGGTACATAGGAAAGAGGATATGGGAGGCAAAGTATAGATGGATAAAAAAAGGAAGGAAGGAACAATGTAGATGACAGGAAACTTGAGGAGGAAAATTAAAATAAGGGAGTAAAGTGAGAGATGAAAAGCAAGTAGTAATGTATTAGGTGCTTATCTGTTTCCCTATAGCCTGGGAGAATCACAGTTATTACTGAGTTGTCTTCACATTTTTTTTATGATGCAGAGAAAATACTTTCTCATTCTACAGAACAGGATCTGATACATAAACCGATTGAATTAGTTGGTGGATGTCAATGACGGAGCTGGCATTCATGACTAATATTAAGATCCTAAAACTCCAAACTCTCTAAATTTGAATGTGTGAGCTGGTAAATGCTGAAAGGAAGATCACGTAAAATTATTATTTACTTCACTGTCCTCTCTGATCTGGGCCTTGGATATTTCTGACCCTGTTTCTCTTCTGCTAGATACCCACAAAATCAAGATCAATAAAATTCTTCAGTTCTATATATCTTGTAGAACATAACACTTGACAGTTGAGATGACATTTGCAAAATGGCTCAGAACCCAAGCTCTTTTTAATATCTTCTTGGGCATTTAATTGGCTATATGTGAACTAAGTTCTTTTGCATTCAAATCAGAGTCATACATTCAACACGTTTGGGAATTCTCTCTCTCAATTATTTTGAAAACCTAGAGTGACATTAACAAAAACTGTTATATAGACTCAAATATAAGTAACAGCAAACGTGAATCATCAGTTGGTACAGTCAGCTAAGCTGACTCTGCACGATAATGTTAGAACCAAAAACATTGGTCAACACAACACACACCAATACAAGTTATGTTTCACTCTATTGGATTTACCGGGTCATATTTGCTATGTTATAACTCCTCAAACTGGAGTTCCACTGGGTACTGTAAACACACGTTTAGGCTCCTGTTAGCTAAAATCTCTTGAAAATGGGATGAACAGCCAGATTTTTCTAAAAATAAAGAGAAATGACTACTAGGATGTTCAGCAGGAGGTATTATACATCACAAATTACAAAAACTCTCTACAAACCCAGAAACATCTTTAACAGGTAAATATCTGATAATTTTACTTTAAGCCACTTCAACATTGACTTCTTCTGTGCCTAAGATAAAGGCATTTATAAAGGATACACACATGAGCTTATTTGTTAGGAAAATAACAGAAACCTTTCTTTGTAAAGTCTTCAAAACCAAGAAAATTCACTGATAACGCTATCCTTTTTCATAGCTGCAAATACACATCTTCAGTAACAGGGCAAGTCACAATTCACTCTCAACATTAAAAAGATTTACTACCATGCTGACAAAATAAAGGTAACATCCCAGACTTCTTTCTGGAGAGTTTAAACAAAGTAGAATGTATGAAAAATACTGAAGTCAGTAATGGATTTTTAAATCAGGAATAAGCTAAGTCCTCAAAGAAGAATTTCCTCCAAGCATAAACATCAAAGAACTTTTAATAAAAATATGACATATGACAATGTCCCTTGTGAAAGGAGCAGCTAGCTTGAAAGTCTCTATTTCCCTTATCTGATAAGCAGTCTCAATGACTTTTCAGTGAATAGGGATGTTTCATACAGAAATGACATTTAAAGCAAATCAAGCTAAATTATTAGAGGCCCCTAATTTCTGAAAAGAGTTGAATCTTACTGATTAAGTGCTTAATGTTATAAAACTGGAGAATGCTATAGAATAATTTGTCAATTTGAATACATAACAAAGAGCAACATCTTGCACCTTAAATGTGCTTATAGATTTTTGAGTTCTGAGGCTGAACTACACCATAGGGAAGGAAGTGATGTAAATCAGATTTTTTTTTGCTTAGGAAACTAGCTTGCAAAAATTTGGGGTTTTTTGGGATCTTTTAATACTAACTATATATTTAAACATGCAAATATTGTTTCAGAACATTTTTATGTGGTCTTCCTTTTTCTGATATGGTAAATTAAATAAAAATTCATAAACAGTTCTGGTTCACCTAAAATTTTGCTTCCATTTATCATATGAATCATTTTAATAAAAAAAAAAACCAAACCCGAAACCCTGCCCCTGCTTTAATTCTAATCTCATGGAAAGGGGGATTGCTCAGTGGAGATCACCTATCAGCGTATGCTGCAGTAGGTGCATTATGTGTTTCTCAGGTCAAGCCCAGAGCCCTGCTAAGGTTAATAGAGCTGGTCCTGGAATCTCTGGTGTATATGTAATGGAATAGATTATACAAACCAGTAGTTTTCATTTAAATGTTGCTGTGGCCCAAGCATTACCAACCACTTACCTATGAAGTTAGAAATGGGTTTTTTTGGTGAGCACACATGAAGCCTCTGTTAGTGGCACTTAGAAAGTCATTGGTCTCAAATTTTCTTCTTGAAGAAACATTGCTGTTAAGAAAACCTAGGGAGGAAAATTTTAAAATTCTTTTCTCTTTCAATAGGATGAGCAAGTGCTATAAAAAAATCTGAATTGTAACTTTCCAACTGCACACAAACAGAATTAGTTTCTGTCTTCATGCGAAACTTGACATAAGAACAAAAGAGACGTTTACTCTTTCATGAAGCTGTAGAAAGGTGATTGTTTTTCTTTTAGTTGTCACTGAGATTTTTTACTGAATGGCTATAACGTTAATTCTATTTCTAGGATGAAATCAACTGTATTTAAGATTTAAAGGGAAGAAAATAGTAAGGTGACAGCTGAATGAATAATTTCCACAAATAATTTAATTTCCGTTCACTTTGTTTTCTGTTTGCACTTCCAACTCTGAATGGATGCAAAATCCTCAAATACAATTGTTTTAATTTTTTTACATATTTCTTCAGCAAATAATTTCTTGGATTGTTGCAAGATATTGAACATATCAATATTCAATACATTGAAAATATTGCAGTTGGTAATTTAGTCTGGTTAATTACATTTCATACTTTTTTTTTTTCCAATTCAGTGACATACACAAGTAATCAAAATAGTGTAAGTTACATACGTAGCAAACAAATACAGAAACACTTGTATATTAGTTTACTGCAACTAATTAAGCTTAAGCTTCGTTTTCTCTATGTTCCAATTTCAAAACAAAACAAAATGAGCAGAAACCCCACAACTGTATACATGCCTGTGCTCCCTAGTACATGCAGATTTCTTTCTGGCAAGATCACCTGGGTGAGATTCACAAGTGCTGTGAATTCCACCTGTCTCATTCATACTCTAAACTTAACATCAAACATATTTCTTTTGTAAATTTAAAACTGACATTTTCTTTTGTAAATGACAGTGTTGAAGTGTATCAGTCACACTGAACAGAATGAGTATTATAGATGTATTTCACATATTTCCATAAACAACAAAAAGGAAGCTTGTGACTGCAGAAGAGCAGAGTTAAAATCAAACTCAACAAAGGAGAACCGACATCACTGAAATGTAGAAACAGAACTAACAGGCAAGAGCTGAAGCGGGGAGAGAATGGTAGGAGTGAAACAGGTTCATACCCAGGTTCTCTTTCTGTTCCAGATATACCAACCCATCTCATAATTTCACTAATGGAAGTATAGTTATTTGTATTGCTTTAGTTATAAACCAAAAAGACTCATGGGATGTGTGTAGCTGCAAGTTCTACACCTCAATGTGGTGAATAAACAGCATTGCGGTAATACTGCAAGGTATAAAGCTGACCAGATTTGACACTGCCATCCTAGCTTTCCTGAACTGGTGCTGACTATGACAGTTGTCATGTTTTCTCAGTTTTTGGTTTTTGTTCTTCTTAATCCTGATCATTACAATTAGAGCTCCAGCATAGTTCACAGGTAAAATTGCTAAGGTGCTTCCCTTCTATGGCTCCTTTTGTTTATGTTTTTTTTTTTTTCCCCCAGAAAGACTGGAAGAAAATATTTTTTAATCTTTTAAGTGCAAGAAAACCAAGGCAATTGTACTTTTCACTGCAATTTAAAATGAAACAAAGTGCTATTTGCCTAATCTGGAACTACAACAGCTGGGTTCAGGAAGCAGAAATGCACCAAGATGGCACTCCAAGCTGAGCAAAGATCTTGAGAGTTCTGTTAAATACCAGTCAGATTTCTCAGTGTTCTGAGCCTTGCAAACATATGTGTATGTACAGTTGGAGTCACTATGACATTTCAAAATAATATTTTTTTCTTTAATCAACCTTTGAAGAAAAACAGAAGTGTGAAAGAAAAGAGCCACGGGTCAGTTGGAGGAGAAATTCTACCAGGTGCATTTAAAGTTGTGGGAAGACTATGCTGTATTATGAGGGTAACAGTTTGAGGAATCTGTCTGTGTATCACAACTATGATCTTATCATGTTTTGCAACCCCCTTGTTTTCTACTGCCTTATTCTAAGGAACAAGATAGCGATGTTTTCAAAGACAAATTTGATGCTGCAGCTGAGCCAGGAAAAGGTTGCTCCCCTGTGCCTGTTGTTTCTATTCCATATTGAATGCTACTTTTCTGTCAGATCTCCTGATCTCCTTAAACTGAATCTGACAAAAAGATCTGGGATTAAAAAATCCTCTACTATTATTTTTTTAAACTAGCTTCTGTCATTTTCATGTCATTGACTTGGAGGAGATGAGAGAGTGTGCTCTCAAGTTTCTAGATGACACCAAATGAGGGGAAGGATTGATATGCTTGAGGATAGAGCTGCTATGCAGACCGACCTAAACAGACTAGAGGAATGGGCAACTGAGACCTAAAGAAATTCAGCAAGGACTAACACCAAGGGCACTCTCAGTGCAGGAAAGGTGTTGATAAACTGTAGCAAGTTCATCAGGCCACCAAGATGGTCAGGGGGCTGGAGCACNAAGATGGTCGGGGGGCTGGAGCACTTGCCCTACAATGAGGGGCTGAGGGAGTTGGGAGTCTGAAGAAGACACAGCTTCAGTGGGGATTGACTAGCAGCCTGCTGGTACTTGTGAGGAGGTCATCAAGAATATGTCATCTTCACAGTGGTGCATGGTGGAAGATCAAGCAACAATGGGCATAAGTTGAAACAAGAGGGGTTCAGATTGGAAAAAAAAGGAAAAGATTTGGCATCCTGAGGATGGTCAGGCACTGGAACAGGTTGCCCAGAGAGGTTGAGCAGTCTCTGTTCTTGGAGGTTTTCAAGATGAAACTGGATAAACCCTGAGCAACCTGGTCTGACCTCAGAGCTTTCCCTGCTTTGAGCAAGAGGTTGGACTACAGACCTCCTGAGGTCCCTTCCAACCTGAATTATCTTGTGATCCTCTG
>VYZW01051814.1:6550-21704 GCA_013401315.1 Balaeniceps rex
CTTGTTACTTGGGAGAAGAGACCAACACCCACCTCACTACAACCTCCTTTCAGTTAGTTGTAGAGAGCAGTAAGGTCTCCCCTCAGCCTTCTCTTCTCCAGACTAAACACCACCAGTTCCCTCAGCCGTTCCTCAGAAGTCTTGTGCTCTAGGCCCTTCACCAGCTTTGCTGCCCTTCTCTGGACATGCTCCATCACCTCAATGTCTTTCTTGCAGTGAGGGGCCCAAAACTGAAGACAGTAGTTGAGGTGTGGCCTCACCAGTGCTGAGTACAGGGGGACCATCACTTCCCTAGTCCTGCTGGCCACACTATTTCTGATACAAGCCAGGATGCTNTCATGTAGATGGGCATCACATTTGCAAACCTCCAGTCCACTGGGACCTCCCCAGTTAGCCAGGACTGCTGATAAAGGATGGAAAGTGGCTTGGTGAGCCCTTCTGCCAGCTCCCTCAGTACCCTGGGGTGGATCCCATGCAGCCCCATAGACTTGTGTGTGCCTAAGTGGTGTAGCAGGTCACTAACCATTTCCCCTTGGATTATGGGGGCTTCATTCTGCTCCCTGTCTTCCAGCTGAGGGGGCTGGGTACCCCAAGAACAGCTGGTCTTACTATTAATGGCTGAGGCAAAGAAGGCATTAAGTAGCCTTTTCCTCATCCTTTGTCACTATGTTTTCCCCTGCATCCAATAAAGGATGGAGATTCTCCTTAGCCCTCCTTTTGTTGCTAATGTATTTATAGAAAGGTTTTTTGTTGTCTTTTACTGCAGTAGCCAGATTAAGTTCTAGCTGGGCTTTGACCCTTCTAATTTTCTCCCTGCATAGCCTCACGATATCCTTGTAGTCCTCCTCAGTTGCCTGTCCCTTCTTCCAAAGGTCATAAACTCTCCTTTTTTTCCTGAGTTCCAGCCAAAGCTCTCTGTTCAGCCAGGTCGGTCTTCTTCCCCATCGGCTTGTCTTTGGGCACGTGGGGATGGCCTGCTCCTGCGCCTTTAAGATTTCCTTCTTGAAGAATGTCCAGCCTTCCTGGGCTCCTTTGCCCCTCAGGACCGACTCCCAAAGGACTCGGTCAACAAGGCTCCTAAACAGGCCAAAGTCTGCACTATAGAAGTCCAAGGCAGCAGCTGTGTGTCTCCTACTGTCACTCATTCCCCCCCCATCTCCGAATACTGATGACGATGCAAATTCTCCCGTATGAAACCTCAGCAGCGTGCCCTACTGCCCCCGGGCTGTCGCCGTAGGTGCCCAGCTTTCCCCGCTGAGGGAGAAGTGCCCGTCAGGTCTCCTTGGCCAGTTTTCTCGAAAAGCATGAGACTCCTCCGCCGTCTGTCAGGCCAGCAGCTTCAGAGGCGAAGGGGCAGAGGGAAGCCGTACGCTCAGCCCGGCCTGGGGACTCGGGGAGACAAACAGAGACCCGCTCCCGCGGCGAGGGAATCTCCGACCACGGATCCCGCCCAGCCGACAGCGCGGTGGCCATCGGGAGGAGGCAATCCGCCGGGCGGGGCTCTCGCCTGCGTCTGCGCACTGCGCTGCCCGTGCGCCGCCTCCGGCCGTTGGCGGCTGCCCGTGTGGTGAGGGGGTGAGTGCGGCCTGGGCGGTGGCGGGGTTGGGGCTTCGGCTCCTGGGTGATGCGGAGGCCTGTCAGCGCCCTGGCTCTGCCGATTGTTCTGAGCATCGATTTGGGCACGCACCATCTGCCTTTGTCTGTGTCCTGAGGGCCGGAGTTAGCCTGAAGGAACGTCTCTGCCCTGACGCGGGCAAAAGTGGCGGTGGGATTCTTGTGGGTGGTGCCCGGCGGAGGGAGGAAAAGTCTGTTCCCACCCTTGCTCCCCAGGCAGGGGGAAGCGGCTTGTCCGCGCTCCGCTTCGCTTCGGGGGCTGTGCCGCCCCACGAGTAAATCCCCCGAAACGGGGGGCAGCAGCCTGGCGGCCGTCGCTGCTCCCCCTCCGTGGTGGGGTGCACCGCCTTCCGTCAGCCCGCGGCCTGAGGTGGCTCCGGGGCGGGGATGCCCTCCTGCCCTCCCCCTGCATGGACTCCGGTCTGAAACACAGCCGGTCCTCTGTGCCCAAGGAGGCCAGCTGGTGCTTTGCTCGAGTTTCTGATCTCTTGTGCTTAGGAGGCTGCAGTCTGTTTTCCTCGCTTTCTGCGTTCTTATTAGAGCTTTTAACAAGGTACTTTGTCTTGTGGCTCCTTTCTCTCAACTTCTCCTGCAACAAGCATGTAGTCTGCGCGGCTGAACCGCAAGTAGCCTGGGAGCTACGTGAATGAGAAACATGGTTTGGTAGTGGACAGGTACGGTTGGACTCGACGATCTTAAAGGTNGTCAGTGTTGAAATTTCCTGACAAAGTATTTAAATAGAGGAATAACTGTATGTCCTGGGAAAAAGATTTGCATCTTTCCATACAAAGTATACTATCTTTAGATATTAGAAGTTATTTTCTGCTGATAGCTATGTTTCACACCAAGGATGTCATGTACATTTACCCCGGTCTTGTTATTGCAGTTCTGTTCATACACCATACAAGCGATGTCCCAAGTCTTGCCTGATGTATTTAACTTCTATTTCTAAATTTTAATATTTGCATGAAAGTATGTTGTGTTGAGCCATATACCATAATCTAGGTAAGTATATTTCTATTTTCAGACCTGCAGAAAAGACCGAAGGGTCACAGACTTGAGTTTCAGTTCTTCTTTGTTTTTCCCATTAATAGAATAAGAATGTTTCTGGCAATATTAGAAGTTTTTCAAAGTAAGGGTATTTCAAGAATTATCTTTGATATTTTTAAGATGATTGCAGAGAATTTCAGTGTAGACATTGCCTTGTGTTTTCATAGTACTTGCCCTGGTCTCAGATGGAGCAAGGGTAGGTTCTGCTCCCAATTTAAATATGGGGGGATGTGGAAACGTGAGATCAGAGGAGAGGAGCGGGCGGATTAATACAATTGGTGAAACAAATGGTGACAAGTATAGGGAAGTAGATGACCAAAATGAAAGTGAACCACATCTTGTTAACAAAATTTCAACAAATTAGATAATTACTTTTGTTGGTCTCTTTTTTTTTTCCCCCTGTCCCATTGTTACTCATTCTAGATCAATATTGTGGTTAAGGGAAGGTAGAATCTAAACCTCCCCTGGTGCGACTTGAGATCATTTCCTCTTGTCCTATCACTTGTTACTTGGGAGAAGANGAATGAAAATAGCTGTTTGAGTTTGGAAATACAGGTAAGCATCAGTTCCGTTTGTGTTTAGCAGGAAGCTGCTAAAGAGTTTGTGTATAGATTCCCATCTTCTGCTCCCACCCCCAAATAACAAAAGCTGCTTGTCTTTTTTTTTGTCTTTCTTCAGATTCTCTATAGATATGTGAAAAAGCCAGTATTTGCTTTTCTTTATAATGGTTACCTAGAGGTTTAATAAGAATGGAGATTAAGCTAGATGTTCTCATCTCTACATGTATCAAGCAAAGAAAACCATGGCCTCGCATCTCATGGATTGGACAGGTAAGTGGAATTAACTTTATTTAAATAAAGTTCTGCAAAAGTAGGGGTTTTTAATTATATAATACTTTGCACTTCCATTTATGGGCGGTGTGTGTGTGTAAAAAGGCCTCAGGAAGTGATTTGGATGTACCCCACTTAAAAGTTATTGAAATAAATGGCTTGGTTTTCTGTCTTATTGACTTGAGGCTGGAGATCCAACGTTTCTCAGATAAACAATGGGGACTCTTTTTTTTTTTTTTTTTGGTCCTTTTCTCCCCCATCCCCCCAAAAGACCTGTCCCTTATATGAGATTGTTTTGGTAGTTCTAGTTTTTCATAACCTTTTTTACAGTATGTTGTTGGATATTGTGAACAAAATTTTTTTCCCCATTCCATCCTGCATCTGTTGAAAGACATGCTTTCTTAAGCTTTTTTGATAAAATGAGACTAATTTTTTCTTTCTTCTAATACATGATTTGAGTTTAAGTAGTAACCATGTAAGGCCAATTTCTTCTTCTGTTGAAATACCTGGTAAAAATCTCACTAAATTAAACACTGCAAGACAAGATAACTAGTGTCTGATTTGTTGTTGTCTTGTCATTTGTTGGCAGGTAGTTCAGTTGAGGTACTTCAAAGAACTTTTTAATAATGATTGTAAAATTAGTTTGGTAGTTTGAAACCTGTGAACCAAATTCATCATCAATGTAGGTTGATGCTAGATGTGATGTTGAACTGTAAAACAAATATGCCAAAGAATGAAGTTAATATGGAATTGCAGCTGTAACATCTTTTTTTAATTATTTTTGCTTAACATTTCTTCTCTGCATTATTTTGCAGGCTTACGTAGAAAATAATGTTTTAAAAAATGAAATGCTCTTTTTTCTTTCAACAGGAAAAAGAGGCTATTTTTCTTTTAGATGATAAACGTATAAATGAAATTAACCTGGCATCAGGGAAGACAAAGAAGAAAATCCCTCGGCTGCAGTCATTGTTGAAAAATGTAGTTGCTTTAACAACATCAAGTAATGGTTAAGTATAATATCTTGTGTATTATAAACTAAAAAATATATAAACTGAATATCTAAAGAATCTGTCAGTTCACTGTCAGCTTTAGAACTGTGGCTAAGATAGAAGGGAAGTGATTTTAAGTACTTCACAATACTATCTTCAAAACATCTCTCCCCTGATGAACACAGGTGCTTGGTTGGCAGGAATACTTACAACAGGAGAGCTATTTCTTTGGAATAAAGATCATGACTGCTTGAAAATTGTGCCAGCAATCGAAGAGTCCAGGAAAGTAGTTGCAGCAGCACAAGGTAGGCTTTTTTTGATTAGTCTTTTGAAAAATGGAATAGAGCGAAAGTGGTTTTCCTCTTGTTAAGTGTTATTGCACAAGTAAAAGCTATATTCCCATGTTGGTTTGCATTTGTATAATTTGTGTGCTAGCTAAGCTTTGACAAATGTCCTTTTTGTCACTTGAATGGTACAGTTTTTGGCATTTCGTTATCTCCTGTAAATAGTAATTAGTTTTTAAATACAGCGAATATTTAAATACAGTATAATTTGAAGTTTATTCTGCAGGTAGGTGTTTATGACAAATGCTAACTGGAGAAAACAATGTAAAGGCACGTATTTGCAAAACTTAAGTATCAAATACTGTCATGTATTGAATGATCTCACTGATACCAGGTTGTGAAGTGAAGCATTGTACAAACAATTCTGTCATTTCAAGGAAGATCAGTAGTGCATTTAGGAGCTGAAGGTAATAGATAGTAGAGCACTTAGGCACTTATTAATAGCTTTAATGAAAGATGGATTTCAGGAAAGACTATCTCAGGAAACAATTCTAATGGTTGAGTCTGGGAAAGATAATTCAAAAAATGCATAAAAAAGGGCATCCAATCTGACATTACTCCTGCCCAAGGTCTGCTATCAGTGATGAAAGATACTTAAGGTGGCAGCTTGAATTTCTTGTAATAGAAAAAAAAAGACATTTCCTTTCTCTTTTTAAATCTAAATCTAACAGAGGAGCAGAAACTATTCTGGCACATTGATGTGTTTGTTGTTGTTTTTTTCCCAGAGTGTTTAATGAGATTATATTTGTATGTATCCGGAGATGGCAGAAAGGCACTATTAACTACTCCTACAGCATGTGTCTTTTTGTGGGAGAGCACAGAATATGCAAATACATCGTCTTATAAAAGTTCTTCTTCTGGGCGTTGGATGCAAATTTTGCCTGATGAATCAGTCATGTTGCCTTCTACTGAAGAAAAAGAAATTGGAGTGCATGCTGCTTTCATACAAAATGAGGTAAAAACCCAAGCCCTTAAGCAATCATTTAATCTCTTAAGTAAATTAGAGCCACAGAAGCTACAGTGAATTTTGAGATCAATGTCTGCCTCTTTGGTGTTGTGTGTAGGCTTAATTGTTCAGTTTGTATTAGATTTAATGACAACATAAGAACGGCCATACTGGATCAGATCAAAGTTTTTCTGGCCCAGTAATATTCTTTCCAGCCTTTATGTTTCTGAATGACAACATTATGTTTTTTAATCTGAATTGTAATAGATGCTGATCTAAGTATATAAATAATTAAATAGAAAATTGTGTGTAACCAGGTTTTTGAGTTCTGGTTTTGGTGGTTTTTTGTTGGTTTGTTTTTTTTTTTCCCCCACAGATACTGGGTGATTGCTGTTTGTGCTCTTTTGTGTTTTACTGTGGCGAATGTTTGGTGCTCACATTTTTGATTCTTCGATGGCATGAAAATAGCTTTAAATATGTTGGGTAAGTTCAAAAATATTTGAATTTACATTCGCCTAAGAGGAAGATTTTTATTATGAAGTGCTTTAGAGCTGGAATTCAGAGCTGCAATTGAACATATTTACATCGATGTCCAATTAGCCTATGGTTACAAGCACCTACTTATGTTTGCATATGTATGTTCACAGCATGCCACATTATGTATGGATATATGGACAATATATGGATCACATATATGCATATATGGACATGTATGGTCATTTTCAAGTATTTAAATGTGGTTAATGTGACAGCATTTATGTATGTATTCCCTATTTCGTTATTAACTTACATGTGAATAAAACTAAGTGTATTTATCACTGTATGTGGGTCACTGTGTATACATACACATACCTGCATACATGTGTGTGTTAGTGTCAGGGAGTTTTTTGCTTCATGCTAATAGAGTTTCCTTTTCTTGTTTTTCTTAAATTACTGGTGCATACTGTGTAACTGTGAATGCCCTGAATACCTCTTTCTCTTCTTTATTATGCATATTTGTATATTTTATTAGTTTTCTGTTCCCCGTTTCATCTCTTATTTCTAGACTACATAATAGTGTGTGTGTGTTTCTTTGTCTGGGCTGGGACCGTATACTGAAATAGTTATACTGATACAACCACTTAAAAATGCAGTTGAATAATAATCCTGAACACATATATAGTCCATTCCTTTTCCTTCATGAAATACGTGTATGTGTGAGTTTAAATAGGTATGTCCTCTGCAGGTATAACTTGAGTAACTTGCTAAAATTTTGCCATAAACTTGATGTGGTACAACTGCTTTTGTTAAATGATGCCCTTTTGATACTAACTTAGTAATGATGTCCTCCTTGCCCTACTAAGCGGCATCACTCTTTTCTCAGTTTGTCAGTAGCCTTTCCGGTAATACAAAAAATGAAATAGAGCATAACATTCCTAGTGTAGAAGTGCATATATATACTGTAGTACTTGCAGCCTGAAATTGTAGCCACATTTCTCAGCCATGTTACTCATAATATCTTTGTGCCAACTATCGCTCAATTTCATTGCTTACTGTTGTTTAAGTCTTTTTTTTTCATGTTAATGCTTTATTGTTAGGTGGCATGCTTCCAAATGGAATCTGTCATGTGTTTTCTGTTGTGTTTTGAATCTTTTTAGGATCACAGAATGGTTTGGGTTGGAAGGGACCTTTAAAGATAGTCTAGTTCAACTCCTCTGCCACGGGCAGGGACACCTTCTACTGGATCAGGTTGCTCAAAGCCCCGTCCAGCCTGACTTTGAACACTTCCAGTGATGGGGCGTCCACAACTTCTTTGTTCAGAGCAGCATGCTGTTGATTTTCATATTCAAGTTTTGAGTATTCCTGTATGGGATGATGTTAAAATTTCAGAGGAAGCTGCTCCTGGCTAGAACACAAGTGCCTTAATTATATGGCTTGCATCTATATTTATTTGCATGTTCTATACATATAGCCCAAATTCCTGTCCCATAAAAATAATTCTCAGTGCTCGGACATAATTTTTAAACTCTTGTAAATACAAAATATTTTTCATTTGTAAGCTTTTTGAAGAAAAATAGATTATTTTTTTTTTTAATTGCTCATACTTTATATGTTTTTGTCTTGCATGGTTTTTTACTGTATATGAATCATCCCATTCAGCATAACTGAGTAACCTCTTGGTTTTGTTGTCTTCTTTTTTGGTATTCAGGTCTTTGCCATACCAGATCCACTGGGTACAGCAGACTTGTTCTCTTGTTAATTTGGTTCCTCAGTGTGCGTCTGTAAAGTCAAGAGGAGCTTTGCTATGTGCATTTGCAAGAGATGGACTTCTACTTGCAGTAGCTGTTAATCAAACTGATCCAAAGGTATGAATGGTAGACAGTACATCATTTAAGCTAATAGTTCAGTTTGAATGGAGTGGTAACAAGGTTTTAATAACACATTTTTAGGAGTGATTTTTCAGCATTCTTATTGATACATGTGATTGTATTCACATTGATATTCATAGCTAAAAAATTCTGCCACCACTTGTAATTTTGTGAATGCTGCTGTTCATTTAGTAAGCTCCTCTGTCATTTCTAATCTCCAAGAAATACAATAATCAATAAATGAATTTCAGTTACTGCATTGTATCTGCAAAGATTCTGGATGATTGTCAATCAGGCCTCAGCCTAGCATGTATTAGAGGTTATGTTCCCACTTCATAATGTTATTCCTTCTAACAACTCAGAGGCCAAATCTTAATGTAGTTTTTAGTGCTAATGATGACAAGGAATATCGGCCAGCTTATTTAGTGTACCAGGATGGGATGACGCAGTCCTTCAAAGCTCCAGTTGTTATTCACCAAGTCTGGAGAAGAGTGATATTATTTTGAGGGTTTTAGGAAAAAGTTATGTTAAAGAGAGTATTCAATTATATATTGAGTATATAGTGATTTGTAATTATTTTTCAAATGTAGAAACAGGTATAGAAATTAATAAATACTCTAAATAGTAATAAATACTCTAAATAGTAATAAATACTGAAGTGCAATGTCACTTTCATGTAGAATAATGTTTCTAGTACCTCAAATGTAATGCATAACTTCCTAATAGAAATTGTTTCTTACAACAATGACATTTTGATACATTTTGTTTTCTTTACATTTACTTTTTCTTTCTAGGCAACTCAGATTTTGTTTTTAAACACATTGAATTTTGTAACTGTTTCGGGTAGCCTTAAAGGCTGTAGTAGCAAGAATAGCATGGTCCCATACAAGTTTATCAGGTCAGTAATGGATGTTGTTTCTACTGCTGTTGTGGATTTTTTGGTTTTGTGTTGCGGGGGGGGGGTTTTTGGGGTTTTTTTTTTTTTTTTTTTTTTTTTTTTTTTTTTAAACTATCCTAACCTTTTGATACTGTAATTTGACAGAGATAAATGGTTTTTTCCTGCACAATTTAGATCTTACTGGGTTGGCGATATGAGTTGGACTCCTGATAGCCTTTTCTTGGCTTGCATGTTAAAACGTGGATCTTTGATTTTATTGACATGTATGGGTGAATTGCTGACCATGATTACTTCTGGCTGCTCTGTAGAATTTGGACCAGCAGAGTTTATTCCATTTCATCCACTAATAACATACAGGTAAAAGGTTTTGAAAATGTTTATACATTTTTGTCACATGATCATATCTTACTTTCTAACATTTTTTAAAATTCTACATAAACTTCATCTTTCAAATTCACTCTTTTGCTTTTCATGTGTCTTCTCAATATCTGTTTCTCATCCATAGTTCTCTTCTATTTCTTATAATGGGTTTGTCGTAATGAAAATTAACATTGTGACAATATAAGTATACATTAAGTGATTTGTTTTTTTAAAAGTGCTTGCATTTAGTGGTAATTAAAAATAGCACATTTTTATGATGTAAGAAGAAATTAAACTTACAGAAGTACTAAAAGTACAGATTTATCCAGTGGTATTTTTCTGCTCACTATTTAATTTTACCTACGGAACTTTTTATCACGTTTCCATATCAGATCTTGTAAATAACATATATGCATGGACAAAAACTAGTTAGCTTTTTAAATTTTTTTTTTTTTTGGTAGTCCAGGTATACATTTTGAAACTATGCTCCTGGGTGCATAGGGGAAATAGAATGATCTCTCGTAACACTTTTTAGCATAGATTGGAAGTTACGAAAAGTAACACAGTCTGAATAACTAGAAAAAACAAAATAGAATCTAAACTTTAATTTAAAAAAAAATCCTATTAATTCTGAGTGACTAAAACCGGATAGTGTGTAAATGTAACATCTCATGAAAACATTCAAAGCATTATAACACCTTCCTACACTGTCTGGTTGAAAAATCAGTTACTAAAATATATTAAAATACCTTAATTACAGTTATTTATTGAATGTATGCAACTACTTTGTTTTCAAATAATCTACTAACTTTTGGACTGTTAAGATATTTTAAAAACCCAGTGATTTTACACATTATTTCAAAGTATTATGGGGCCAGTATGTCCTGGTTTCAGCTGGGTTAGAGTTACTTTTCTTCCTAGTAGCTGGCATAGTGCTGTGTTTTGGATTTAGTAGGAGAGGAATGCTGATAACACACTGATGTTTTGGTTGTTGCTAAGTAATGCTTAGACTAGTCAAGGACTTTTCTTTTTCAGCTTCTCATGCTCTGCCAGGTGCACAAGAAGTTGGGAGGGGGCACAGCCCAAGATAGTTGATCCAAACTGACCAAAGGGCTATTCCATACCATATGATGTCATGCTCAGTGTATAAACTGAGGGGAGTTAGCCGCGGGCAGCGATCGCTGCTCGGGGACTGGCTGGGTGTCGGTCAGCGGGTGGTGAGCGGTTGCACCACTTGTTTTCTTTTCCCTGGGTTTTGTTTGTCTCTCTCGTTCTCCTTTTCATTACAATTATTATTATTATTATTATTATTATTATTATTATTATTTTATTTCAATTATTAAACTGTTCTTATCTCAACCCGCGAGTTTTCTTACTCTTGCCGTTCCGATTCTCTGCCCCATCCCACCGGGGGGGGGGAGGATGAGCGAGCAGCTGCGTGGTGCTTAGTTGCCGACTGGGGCTAAACCGCGACACAGTATTAGAATACATGCACAACACAGCTTTCTGAAACTCAGTAAGGAGTGATTTATTTATAAGAAAAGACTTTGTAAGACCTCTTTTGTAAGAGAAGACTTGTGTGTCGATATAAAATATTTCTGTTGAATGTCTGAACTGATTCTGAAATACTAAGATTCAGATCTTGAGGGATTTTTTGTTTTTCAGACATGATTTTATTAGAAGCTACTTAGAATTTCATCTTCAAGCACTTGTCATACACAATAAAAGCTAGATAAGAAACTGTGATATAGAATTTTAAAGTCAAATTGTGAAAAAATACATATAATACTTATTAATGAAATAATAAGAGAATACCGAAAGCTGTTTTTATTTTTCTTTAAAATTAAAAAGTTGCAACTGCAGCAAAATACTGGCACCTTGCAAGCATAAATAGTGCTATCCAGAGTGCTCATCCTGCAAAAATTTAGATGCTTCCTTTAGAATTCTGAATGGACCTATTGAGGCAGTAGTGTAAGTGGTATTGAATGTTCATAAGTTACTACTTCTCTGTTCTGTTCCTGATTATTACATATGATAGTTGCTTCTTATTTTTCAATGTTTCTTTATTTTAGACAGCAGCAGTCTTTTTGTCAAGACTCTAGTCAATCTCTTGGTTCTTCAGCTTCTGAAAGTGACCTTATGAGACAGAGATTCTCTGTTGCTTCACATTCAAGATTACCATACCTCATTGTCTCTGATGGGTACATGATAACAGTGCTTAGATTTCCTAACAACCTTTCACCATCAGGATTTATAAGATCCCTTTTGCTTGATTCAACCCAACGGCTTGAACATATCCGTCAGAATTTGCTGAACTCCAAGGTAGGGTTATGAATTATTTTGTAAGCTTTAAGTAAAAAACTTCATGTATATAAAAAAGCATAATTTTTAAACTGAGTTCCTCAATTTAGTTTACTGTGATATTTGTATAAATTCCTTTGAATGACAAAGTTGTTTTGAGAATAGTGTTGAATACAGAGTTTTCTCTGAAATTTTATTCCTTTGATGTCTAGGTGACATTTCAGTTAAAATGTAGTAAAGGGGACAGTCTTAAGTGTCACAATATATTCTTTCTGGAACTGTAAAAGAAATTGGGATTTCTATATCTCTAGAGTTGGTTCAGAGCACTGACAAGTATTATGCTACTCTGACCAACTCATCCTTTTAGAATGATGCAGAAAGGATTCTGTAAAACCTCTCTGTCTTAGGCTGCTGCTGTTTTAGAGCAGTCAGCAACAGTCCCAATGGTGCTGCGTGCATGTGTCCACTAGGTCCTCAATTGAGGTTGTCAATTAAAGCTTGCTTAAAGCATTTTTGTTTATTTTTCTGTCACTTCTAAGTTGAGCTAAGTCTAGCAGAAGGGAAACCTTTGAAGGAAGATGTCCTGCAACTGTTGCCAACCACATAAGGTATAATAGATATTAAGTTCAGAATTTTCATATTTGCTGATGGAATACAACTTCCCTTCCAATTCAGTTTGTATTTTGGATTTTTGGAGAAGTGAGTTATGGATAGTATTCATGCATAAACTAGAAGAGTTGGCACGGATTTGAGGATTTAAAGAGATATGTTACTAGTAAGAATGCAAGAAAGTCCTGCCTACTGGCAAACTGGTAGGATCATTTCAGGGATCAAGAAAGCAGATTCTTTCAGCATGAAGCAAAGTAAAGTTGTCTGGTGCTGAGAAGATTCTGCATTCCTGAAGCATGGTCAAATGACAGTTTGTTCCTGTGCAACATATGCCTGCTGACCTGTTCTCCCTTCTGTCTGGGACTTCCAAACTGAAGCATTTTACCGAAGGGACCAATTTCCTTATTTTGTTTAGAAAGTATATGGTTTGATCTTGCTAGAGATAATAAGTTTTGTGTTATTGTTATTTCTTTTAGTCTAAAGGGAGACCTCTGTGTTTACGATCACTGTTGTCTTTAAAAGCTAGTCTTTTAAAACACACTCAAAACCAAAGTTCCGTCTTTCCCACCATTCCGAAATTCCTGGAAGAGGACACAACAGAAATGAGTGAGAAAACCATGGATTTACTGGTAATTAATAGCATTTTCCACTTATAGTTATGCAAATGCTTTAATTTTAAGATATTCTAAATGTAAAGAATATTTTTTTTTCAAATAATATAGGTATATTTGCTCTTACTACGGACAGCTAAAGTAATTCAATATTGGTTAAATTCTCATTTTCTTTATAGGAGCGGGGAATATGGTTGTTTTTCTCAACTGATACTTGATTTTTATTTTCAAATGTCTTATTTCTTTCAGCAGTGCATTAACTTTTTGAAAAATATGTACTAATCTACATATACACCAGTTTATTGTAGTTTAATACTTTAGCTTCACTTTATAATAAAATGTAACATTACACTACTAAATATACTGGGGCTGTAAAGTATATTAATAAGAAGTACAAATTATTATCCTTAGTAAATAAGATATTTATCCTCAATTTTAGAGGATTCTTCCATCAATTCCAAAATTTGTACATGTCTTTCAGAAGAATGGCTCTGTGATCAAAGTTACTGTGGCAGCCTTTCCCAACTGTTTCATGCTTTTGGTTTTTGATTTGTTCTTTGAAGTTTTTGAGCTTTTGTTGAATGGCTTTTATATCTTACAGGTATCTGGCAAAAACTCTTCCTCATACTCTGGGCTTAATAAAGGACAGTGTTTCACTTTCTGGTATAAAAATTACTGCTGTGTTTACAGTGTAATTTTTTTGTTGTTGTTAGATAATTTAATTTCTGTCTGCACAACTATTCCAAATAGCCACATTTAGTTTGAGATCTGGATGAAACTGCTGTGAATTAAACTTATTAGCAATTAAGCAAGTTAATTAAGCATAAAGATTTCATTTGTGAGACTGACTAAATGGTGATTCATTGCAGATTATGCTCTCTCTCAATAGACTTGAACTAAACTGTTGGTTTTGTTTTTGTCTGGTTTAGGATTATGAAGAAGAATCAGATGATGAGAAGCAGTTTTGCAATAGCCCTTCCAGCTTTTATAGCCAAAGAATCCATTCATTTGTTGGTAAAGCTGATCAAGGCCACTTAGAATTTGCATCAATGGTTGATACTATCCATGCAAAAGACAATACTGAAGAGAAGGATAAATTATCAGTGGAACTATATTCCATTCAGAAAAACCTCCTTGCTGCATGGCAGATAGGGATTTCAAAAAATCTGGAAGAGAAAGATATGTTGCTGAATTACACAGTGAACTGCATTATCCATTTTTTCAACATTCTTCAGTTTGTGAAATGTTCTTTGCTAAATCAGGATGTATCTTTAAACAAGTCTGTGAAAAATACTCACTGGATGCATTGTGTCCTAAAATATTTTCAGCAGTGTTTAACTGTCTTGTACTGGCATTCAAGAGCCAGTCTGACTGGGCACGTGGCAAAGCTGACATTACAAACTTTAAAACTGATGCTTATACAGCAACAAGATCAGTTGTTCTCAAAAAACCTTTTGGCATGCTTCTGTCTTTTGAAAATGGTTTCTCACACTCTAAGTAGTGTGTGCGTACTACAGTATGAGAATTTTTTTGCATCTCATACTGATAGTCACGTGGAACTTGACTCTCTCACTGTGCCTATTTTCTTAGTTCTTGATGAGAGTACTACTCAGCAGCTCAGCTCACTGAAATCTCTGCTTAGAGAGCCTCCTCGAGCAGTAAACCATGATGCAAAAACAGAAAAAAGGTATGAATGGACTTTGCATGGGAAGAAAAAAATATACGGGGCAATCAGGTGATCAGGCCCACTCAGCATGGACTTATGAAAGGCAGGTCCTGCTTGACTAACCTGATCTCCTTTTATGACAAGGTTACTCACTTAGTGGATGAGGGAAAGGCTGTGGATGTGTTCTACTTAGACTTCAGTAAAGCCTTTGGCACCGTTTCCCACAGCATTCTCCTGGAGAAACTGGTTGCTCGTGGCCTGGATGTGCATACTCTTCACTGGGTAAAAGCTGGCTGGGTGACTGGGTCCAAAGAGTTGTGGTGAATGGAGTTAACTCCAGTTGGCGGCTGGTCCCAAGTGGTGTTCCACAGGGTTCAGTATTGGGGCCAGTTCTGTTTAATACATTTATCCATGATCTGGGTGAGGGGATCGAGTGCACCCTCAGTAAGTTTGCAGGCAACACCAAGTTGGGCGGGAGTGTTGATCTGCCTGAGGGTAGAATCATAGAATGCTTTGAGTTGGAAGGGACCTTTAGAGGTCATCTAGTCCAACCCCCCTGCAGTGAGCAGGGACATCTTCAACTAGATC
>VYZW01051815.1:0-20932 GCA_013401315.1 Balaeniceps rex
GTGCTTGGTTGCCGACTGGGGCTAAACCACAACAGTGTGTTTGATTTCTATCTCTTTATAGAATCATAGAATCATAGTATCATTTAGGTTAGTCCAACCATAAACCTAACACTGCCAAGTCCACCACTAAACCATGTCCTTAAGCACAACGTCTACATGTCTTTGAAATATCTCCAGGGATGGGGACTCAACCACTTCCCTGGGAAGCCTGTGCCAGTGCTTGACAACCCTTTCCGTGAAGAAAATTTTCCTAATATCCAATCTAAACCTCCNTTGACAACCCTTTCCGTGAAGAAAATTTTCCTAATATCCAATCTAAACCTCCCCTGGTGCAACTTGAGGCCTTTTTCTCTTGTTCTGTCACTTGTTACTTGGGAAAAGAGACCAACACCCACCTCATTGCAACCTGCTTTCAGGTAGTTGTAGCGAGTGATAAGGTCTCCCCTCAGCCTCCTTTTCTCCAGGCTAAACAACCCCACTTCCCTCAGCCACTCCTCATAAGACTTGTGCTCTAGACCCTTCACCAGATTTGTTGCCCTTCTCTGGACACGCTCCAGCACCTCAATGTCCTTCTTGTACTGAGGGGCCCAAAACTGAACACAGTACTCAAGGTGCGGCCTCACCAGTGCTGAGTACAGGGGGACAATCACCTCCCTAGTCCTGCTGGCCACTCTATTTCTGCTACAAGCCAGGATGCCATTGGCCTTCTTGGCCACCTGGGCACACTGCTGGTTCACATGCAGCTGGCTGTCAACCAACAGGTTCTTTTCTGCTGGGCAGCTTTCCAGCCACTTTTCCCCAAGCCTGTAGCATTGCATGGGGTTGGTGTGACCCAAGTACAGGACCCAGCACATACAGGAAGAGAGTCTGTACAGAAGGAAAATACAGACAGATATGAAGTGCAGCCTCCAGATTTTGCTCTGCTTGACTCTTCTTTCTGGTCAGACAACTGAGCTGAATCTTGTTTTTTCTTGTTTTTATTATGTACCTCTATGTCACTGACCAGTGAGGGACAGAAGGAAGGACTAGGGTTTGGTTTGTTGTGAACTTATGGCCACATTGCATTTACCTACACATAATGTGTTTGCTATATGTGCTGGCCTTGCAAACAAAGTTTGCACCAACTGCCAGTTGCAGGCATGTGCTTTCTTGATAACTATGCATTACCTAAAGGAACTAATATTACTGACAAAATTACTCACATTTTCCAATTACTAGCCTTCCCAAAATGCTAAAGGAATCATATGTCTTTATATTACAGTCTTTTCACTTTTACCTGGGACCAGAAACAATGAAGATGTAAGCAAAGGAAAGGAATAAATATTGTTTCTGATTTCATAATTATAATTATTTAGTATTATGACAGGAGTAAAATATCTTCCACAACTGAACTTTAGGGGGAGTTCAAGATTTTTGGTTGTCATATTTTTTTCTCATTTTAATCATTCTTGAAGGACTACATGATAGGAACTTCCTCTATTTCTTTTTCCTCAATTGTCTGTGAAATGAAAATTGATTAGTGTAGATCAAGCAGGGTTTTTTTAAGGGCATTGATTCAGAAATGTTTAGTATGAGCAAAATAGTGTGCTTAAAGCAAAATTCTGTAGTACATTCTGACGCATGCTGATACCATCTGAAGAAGATGAGATAATCTTTCTGACACAATTATTGCTATATGTTCCTATACAGTCTTGATAAAAATACGTTATATTGATTGCAATAGATGAAGCATGAAACCAAACACTGACCAAAGCAAATGCATGTATAGAAGGGACTTTTCCTGATGCTATTTTTTCTACAGTTTGTTCATATGTTAAGAATATATCTGTTCATTCTCCCCAGATCCTTTTCCTTAACTACTTCCTCAGTTTCCATTAATTTGCTTTAGTCATTTGTAGTAATGCCTACTACTTCAACACTCACTGAAAAGGAAAATTATACCCAAAAGCTGAAGTTTTAAAACTGCAGAATTTCTTGCAAACGTGGAAAAACCCTCTTTCTATACAACGAAAATTTTAAAATTAAATAATGTAGCCATTCTTCTCACTTATCTCTCCTCTCTTCATTCATGAGTTTACACCAAAGAAACAAAATATTGTCCTTTTATTTAGGACATTAAAGAAAACACTAGAAACACCATAAAATGAAAGTCACTGTAAACCTTTTGCTTTACATTTTCCTGAGGATCAAGTAAACGAAAATAAGCTAGTTTTCAGAGAAACAAGAACACACTGCATCCAGCCACATCACAGACAAATCATAGGACCGTTCTGTAGGCAACTCCAAAGCTGTTACACTGTTTCCTTGGGGATATGCCAAGGAACCAAATGCTAAAAGCTGGAAAGAATTTTGTATTGCTTAACATATGGCCTTCATCATGGCCAATAGAGGCTTCTGGGTGTCCTCAGGTGCAGCCCCTTCTGCAAAAAAGGGAGGAATGGATGGGCAAAAAGAGACTGGCTTATTTCATTAGGACCTAAAGCTATTAAAAGATAACTCTGAAGGTGACCTCTCAAGGCACAGTAGCAGTGATCTGCAAGATCTTCACTCAAATATTCTTCATTCACTTTAGACAAAGCAAAACTATTTCTGTTTATATGCAATGCTCACTGATTATTGCTGATATTATAATTTATCAAGGAAATATTATATAGTTGCTTACTCCATGACCAAAGTTATCAGCCATTTTTTTATCACAGATAGTTTACTAACCATTTTATTCTAAAGTACTTGTGGTATATCTTGTATTTAAAGGAACTTATCATACAGTTCTACGTAAAAGAATCCTTAGAATTGTCTGCCTTAATTCTATAGTTCAACATTATCCTTCCATTTTAGGTACCAACCATCCCCTTTCAGTTACACACTAAAAATACAAAGAACTTCCCAAAACACTCTTGTCAAATATGTTCCAGTTTTCAGCTCTTATTCATTACTTTCATAGTAATTCTAGACTATCTTTAATTGAAGAACTTAGAAAGAAAAATATAATGGGAATGTTTAGAAATGAATGAGAATGAATGAAAAATGTTTCTGCTGTTTTTTCTGCTGAAATTTCTTTACAAGGATTTGGTGGGTAGAAGTAAAGGACAAGTTACTGTTCCCTTTTTTCCTCACAATCCTTTCCTTGTCTCACAAACTTATTTACTCTGCCTAGTTCAGCAGATACTCTGCATCAAGTAGCAGGGGAAAGACAGCAAGGCAGATTTACTGCACCATTCCACCTCCTGTCCTCTGCTCCTTTTTTCTTCTCTGCTTGTGCCTTCTGAGGGGAAAAAAACCCACAGAAACAAACATCAAGGCAAGTCATCATGGAGTGACATTTCTCGTTCAGCATTATTGGAAACACATGTACATTATTATCTGACAGTACTTTTGCCAATTTTAAAAGTATTTGTACTTTTTTTTTTAACATCATCCATAAATTCACACTTTGCTGGGTCATGGCTTTCAGTTAACATTCAAACACAATGAACTGAACAATTTCATCTACCTATGTCAATGGTTTTTAAACTAACCTATTATGTTAGCCCTGGAGATACAGCCTTTGAAAGGTGATTATTCTACATTATCAGTTGTCAACTAAAGCAGTGGTATTTAGTTCATTTAAACTTTCTTTGGATGCAAACAGTTTCTTCACGGATGACTATGACGACTGCTGCGTTAAATGTGTAGTAGCATTGTGTGATGAAGTATTTAGCTACAGTATATGACCCTTATGTGAAAGAATACTGAACAGTTCTCAAACTTCATTTTGACAAGAAGACAAAATGAGAATGAACTATACAATGAAATGTGATTTATCTTCAAACAAACAAACAATACATACACACTACAAAGAAAAGATTTTTCTATGTAATGTTAAAAATGTCCTGAAAAAATACAGCCAAATTACAGGCAGCTGCAGTGCATGAGCACGAGACATAAATCAACTTCTCTACTGTACATCAATTTATATTTGGTAGTAACTGCTAATTCACTATGGATTTTATAGGCACTTTTATGACATATTCACATTGCAACAAAGAAACAGTGCTGTTCCTCTACACAATATCTAAGGAAGAAATGAAAGTGAGTAATTGGTCCTATGGCAGTAGCCATCAGTAATTTATATTTTAGATATCCCATGTGAATCAATTTTATTTTATTTTTCCTGTGGTTGTAATCATCAGTGGAGCAAAGCAAAGAAGAGGATAAGGTGATAAAAAGAGAGTTCAGTTTAAGTAAAATGCTTAAGTATTTTGCCTTAAATCTATTATACAAATGAATGTCCATTAAATGATAAATATTTTATATATTTTTAAATTGTAAAAAAAATAATTTAAACTTTTTGTCGTATGAATCCATATTTTATGTCTTATTTCTCCATAAGAGCATAAGAAGTCAAGTTCCTATGCTGATCCAAGGTATGCTACATGCTATCCAAACCATTTTTTCTGATTTAGATAATAGGAAGCTCAGTGAACAATTACAAAAATTGATTTCTTTACCCACATGTTTTTTTCCCCCAAAGTAAGATGTTCTGAAAGATTTTCACGTCTAGTCTTTTCTTTCCTGATTTATACTTCCCTTCACCTCAGAGAATATTTCTTACACTTCGGTGTGGAGTTAATTAGATCTGGTCTTACCTTGAAGCAACAAAACTACTTGCATGTCTGCATGCAGATTTCAGTGGCAGACATCAAGGAGATTCAAAGCAGAACTCTGTTGATTTGTCACCATTCTAATTTTCAGGAATGATGACATTAGTCATAATTGTCAAAACCTGAAAAAGGTTATGTATTCCATGGTTGTGTTTCATACTTAGTAAAAATCTTAAGGAAGACCTATAATTCTTGAATACAAAAGGAAGAATAAAGGCATGGCAGAAAGATAAAGAAAAAATTCTGCTGTTGGCCATGAAAATGCAAGAGTTACTAAGTTCACTAAGTAATTATAAATTTACCTTAAGAGCAGAAATTATTCTGTTATATAAAGGGAGTGTTAGAAACATCACAGAGTAAAACATCAGGGATGAAATATTACAAACTTTAGAAGAAAAGCACAAAGATATTTAAGTACCTAACTCGCATTGATTTCAATGGTGCCTAGTACTTTTTGGATCTGGTCCCAGATCTTTAGCTGCAACTGAAATATGCTTACTTTGTGGAAAGCTGCTATATCCATATTTGCATTTTACCATTCTTAGGCACTTAGGGAAGGATGACACGAAGCATAATTTAGAGAAATTGAAAGCCTGGTTTGTACTATGTGTGTATGTCCTAACACTTAAGGTACTTATTTGATAGCTCCTGAGGATGGAATAATAAGGCAATACCCTTTTGCTCCTGGGACCTACTTATTATTTAATAGTCCTGGAAATTATGTACTGTAAAGCTACCCCCAGCTTTACATTGCTGGAGGAATTTCCCATACAAAATCATTTCTCAGAAATACAGTTAATCTAACTTTCCAACTTAATTCTAATGTGACACTTATGCAAACAACTATGATGATCCAATGATAAAACTGGTTCAAAACTCTTATAATGTTTACAAACTAGGAATTTGAAAAGATAGCTTTAGCTTTTCTAATCAGTGAAATATATTACTTGTTTCTGAAGTGAAATGGTCTACAGACTTTGGTAAAAAGAACATTATGGATAGGAACATCTCTGTGCTTTTTATAATGATATCATTTTGATCCCTCAAATTTCATATTAAAATGGCTTTAATATTCACTGCTTATTTTATACCATATGGAGCAAAACACTCCATATGCTGGAGCAAAATAACTGTGTAATAAAGAAATTATAAGATTCTAATAGGGCTGAAATATTAATAGAGTAAAAATAAAAGGCATTTTTGTTAGGAAACTCTATTTTCCAAAAAACAGTATCAAATTATAAATTTACTGTTCAGTGGGCAGTTCATACCCATGGCCTGGGTGAAGCGGTCTTTCTGTTCTGCATGTTCTCAGCTACTGATCATCTACTGATAATGAATTGATTAGGTAGGAAGTGAGCAGAAACACTTAAGTAGATCATTTTATTATATGGCTTATGAAATAAAATTTATTTCTTCTCTTGAAAACAATAATTAACCAACAATTAGTCTAAGAAACACTTTGAAACATGACACAACCCATTTACAGAATCATGATCATGCAGTAAACTGTTACATAGCAACAAAATTATACGGCATGATCAAATAAACAAGATGTTGAACACATGTTTTAAAGAAATATACATTGTGGAAATATCTGCTTAAAGGTAACGTTTCCTTTTCCTGGATGACTGCACAGTAAGAAAAATCATATTCAAAGAGGTGCCTGTAAAGAGGAAACCCTAAAATAAAAGCAACACAAAAATGTATGAGAAGACGTTAAAGCTGGGAGAAGCATTTGAAGAGCTGAATGACTTATGTAGGGGCAGAAGAGACAACAAACCTTGGTAACAAAGATTGGGAATGATGTCAAAGTTACTTCCATAACAGCTTCTGCAGCTTCCTAGGAATGACAGTTTCTGTTATCCCTTGCAAAATGAACACACTGATTTTATTTATTTACATTTATTACTGTCCTGGCTTTGGCTGGGTTAGAGTTAACTTTCTTCCTAGTAGCTGGCATAGTGCTGTGTTTTGGATTTAGTGTAAGAAGAATGCTGATAACACACTGATGTTTTAGTTGTTGCTAAGTAGTGCTTACCCTAGTCAAGGAACTTTTTTTTCAGCTTCCCATGCTCTGCCAGGTGCACAAGAAGTTGGGAGGGGGCACAGCCCAAGATAGTTGATCCAAACTGACCAAGGGGCTATTCCATACCATATGATGTCATACTCAGTATATAAACTGCGGGGAGTTAGCCGGGGGGCAGCGATCGCTGCTTGGGGACTGGCTGGGTGTCGGTCGGCGGGTGGTGAGCGGTTGCATCACTTGTTTTCTTTTCCCTGGGTTTTGTTTCTCTCTCTTGTTCTCCTTTTCATTACAATTTTTATTATTATTATTTTATTTCAATTATTAAACTGTTCTTATCTCAATGCGCCAGTTTGCTTATTCTTGGCCTTCCGATTCTCTCCCGCATCCCACTGGGGGAGGGGAGGGTGAGCGAGCGGCTGTGTGGTGCTCGGTTGCCGACTGGGGCTAAACCATGACAATTACCCATTTGTCACAGTTTTAAATCCTAGCCAACACACCACAGGATGGGAAAGACCTTGGGCTGAGAGCCATGAGAGCTGCAGTGCAGCCCTGTGCTAGCACAGAAACTGGAAGGAAAGGAGGAGTGGGGGATCCTCAGAAAGACCTCTGCTGTTTTGGGGCACGCTAGGTTGTGTAACCCCTTTCACCAAATGTTGAGCACAGAGCAGATTCCCTTTTAAAAACTAGTCTGTTTTATGGACTCTGTTACTCCTATTAGAATTTGGTTTTAGACTCTAAGATTACCCTAAGTATATGCATTTTCATCATATGTTTCTGTACTGGGTGCAGGTGCCCAGGCGCTGGCAGCGAGGGCTGCAGGGTGGCCTCTGTGAGGAGAGGCTGGGGCTGCCCCGTGCACAGCCACTTCCATCCGGCTCCAACCCACCCACTGCAGGGAACAGCTGAGCCCCTCGGCCAAGATGACAGCGACTCTGGGAAAATATAATCAAGCATATTAAAGAGAAGGCAAAAATGACAGACAGAGGAGGAGAGCAGGGGGAAAAAGTGAGAAACAACAGCTCTGTGAAAGGGCAAATCACTGCATGGCAGTGAGGAGTGAGGAAAAATGGTGTGAGAAATAGCCCTGAGACCACCAAGGTGGGTGAAAGAGGAGGGGAGGAGGTGCTCCAGGCACTGGAGCAGAGACTCCCCTGCAGCCCATGGAAGAGACCACGGTGGAGCAGGTTGTCCCCCTGCAGCCCATAGGGGAGACCACACCAGAGCATGTGGTACTTCCTGGACTGTAGCCTGTGGGAAAGACCCACGCTGGAGCAGGGGAAACTGTGAGGAGGAAGGAGTGGCAGAGAGAAGCTGTTATGGGCTGACCACAGCGCCCCATTCCCCATCTGCCTGCGCCCCTCAGGGTGGGACGAGGCAGAAGAGTCAGAAATGAAGCAGTGAAGCTGAGCCTAGGAAAAGGGGGGTGCAGAGAAGTTGTTTTAAATTTTGCCTTTGTTTCTCACAATCCAACTCTATTTTAACTGGCATTTTAACTGGCAGTTAATCTTCCCCAAATCAAGTCTGTTTTGCCTGTGGTGGTGACTGATAAGTGATCTGCCTGTCTTCATCTCAACCCACAAGATTTTTCATCTTACCTTCTCGCCCGTCCTATTGAGGAGGCGGAGTGAGAGAGAGGGTGGGTGGGCCTCTGGAAGCCATCCAATGTCAACCCACCACAATTTCCAGTCTAATACTTAAACACATGCATGTTTGTGTGTGTACACATATATATGTGATTATTTATGAACAGTGTATCTACAGATATGTTTATAACTACTGTTACTCACCTTTCATCTTGAAAACGGACCAGTTGTTTCTACATGTAATTTTCTAACCATTCATTCTGTTATTAATCACTGAGAAGGAGGACCTTCTGTTTTGATGCACCTACAACAATTCAATTTCTCATGACTCATAGGAATTAAAGTTCTGTGAAAGGCATTGTCACAAACTTTTCTGAACATCTAAGTATGCAATACAAATCTTATTCACGCACTTACGGACAGTTTCAGAGAATTTTTAATCTGTGAGACAAGGCTGGAATCCACTATGGCCATGTTTACACTGACTCTTTGTTAGAACAAACATCCATGCATCTACCAATTTAACTGTTGTTATGACATCCACCTGTTTGGTTAGTATGGGAGTAAGACTTTTTGATCTGTAATTTTTCTTACCTGCCTTGGGATAAATTAGTGTTGCCTTGCTACTCGATGTTCCTTAGTATCAAGATTACTTTTAGCTACCTGTTTCAAGCTTCCGCTAATCATTTGTAAGTTTGACTACTATGCCTTCACAGAACATTTTCATTAATACCATCTAGTCTGGCTATTTTTTCCACTTTTTCATTGATGTATTTTAAAACCTATACCTGTGATATTTCAAGATTTCTTAGAACTGCTTCCAAAGGAAGTGTTCTAGCATGAGACATCTCTTAAGGCTTCTCTGTAGTGAACACTGATAGGAATAGTAAATGTAGCTTTTCTGGTTGGGCCTTATCTTGTTTGAAAACTCCTATGTATTTGGCAGTCATCTATAAGCTCAGTGGACTTTCTGGCAGACTTCCTATTTCTGACAAGTTCAAAAATATTTTCACTGGCATTTTATAAGTTGTCCTTCAGACTATTTTTGAACAGTTTTATTATAGTCTTATATTCAACTTCCCAAATTGTATGCTCATTTTTGTTTCCTTAATTTAAACATTGTTTTTTCCACTTTTGGAAACAGTTTCTTTAACACCTAATAGTGGTCTTTATTTTACTAATTAATGATGCCAAACTTCTGTGCTTTTTGAGGTGCTTATGATACTTGTCATTTTTCACAGATGACATGCATTTATTGTAAGACTGATAGAGTCTTTAAAACAGGTATCATGTTTACATTTTATCATTTTGCCTGCTTCTTTTTGTTTTGCTTTTGTGCTTTATGTAGCACTCCCTAAGTTGAACATTACCATAGTGTATTTGTAATAGTCTGATGTCGTTTAAGAAATAAAAAAGAACTAGCACAGACAGAGTAACAAAAAATACTGAAATTTTTTTTTTCAATTTTGGTGTTAGGGGTTTTTTTTGTTCTTGTTTTTGTGGTTTTTTTTCCAAAAAGCAATTATTTTTGCAACCAAGAAAAAAACTACAATTCTAGGCATTTTTTGTTGCCTTTTGACCAGTTAGAGTAAAAAAGCAATTAAACCAGAAACTCAAGTGAAAATGTGAAACACTAGCCATCCCTAAAGTCTAATCATGTGTATTTAGAAACATTAATCCCTGGTTACCTAGAGTTTATATAACTTTAAAAGTAAAAATGCACTTTAAGCTAAAATATTAACTCCATGAAAAGGAAACATTTCCTTTACTATAAAAATCATGGAAGTGTAATATTTCTTAAAAAAATTTGTAGTAGAACTTTTTTTAAAAAGATTTTTACGTTCTGTTAAGTACAGATGGGTTCTTGGGATTGGTCCCTAAACTGTGCTGTGTTGGCATTTACCTCCTTAAAATGTGCTATACCTTTTCCTTACATAAGAAAGACATAGCAAAGACCAAAACATTGAAGAAAACAAGCCGCACAGGTTCAATGGTCTGGAAACCATCATTTTCTTAATGTAATAAGCAATGTTATAACATTTACTTACTGTAGAACTGTTTTACATTTCAAAACCCATATAAATCTTTCAGGTATGATCTGTGTGTTTTCAGATGTCCTATAGTTTATTTTGACCTTTGAGTTTGATCAAATGTGTATTAAATATGTACCTTACAAATATTGGGTTGCTTTTTTTGTTAATCTTGAGGGTCTGGAACACCATGAACTTTGAATATCCTCAAAACCAAATTCTGTGCACTTACCAGTAAACCTTATGTTTAGTAAAAATATTGCAACAATAGCTCAATCAAATTGCTAATTACCGAGGATTTCACACAATATTTTCCTGCACATTCCTTTCTTGAGCAAGAGTAGACATTCCCTTGAAAATGTTAAATTTAAGAGAAAAATTAATCTCCACAATGTGAAGACATATCATAAAAGACATAAAAGAAGAAAATATATTTATTGCATATTTATTACTGTCCACTGCTGCCTCCTTTAAAATAATCCTCACAGTATCATTGTTTTCATATCTGCTTTGACAAACTGCTAAAGAATGACATAAAAACTTCTAATTACTAAAAGCATATCTCTAGCAGCAAACGTATCTTGTACCTACAAAATAATTATCTGGTGATCAGTTTAGCAGAGTAAAAGGAAACGTGCTTTAAGCGGTTCATTTAAAGGGTGAAAAAGAAGAGAGTTTTAACTCTTCAGAGAAGATGAGATGGGCTGAAACATACAGATTGGCTGCACAGCAGATAAGTTATTCCCACCTCCTAGAAGTCATGACACATGGAAGATGCATGACAAAGGTCCCTACAAAAGCAGTAATAAGAAGTTTACAAGTTTACATATTGTATTTAGAGTTTGATTCATCTTTTCTAACTTTAGTTTCCTAACAGTTAGGCACTTGAATTCAGTCAGTTGCTCTCCTCCATGATTAATGGAGAGACATAAGTATCCAGAGTATAATCTGCTCCCTCTCTCTTTGATGTTTCTCTGGCTTTTCTTTAACCATGAAGGAGATTTCAACTGAAAATCAGTGCCTAGCTTTTACCTGGGGATAATTGCTGAGCTTTTAGCTTAGATATCTGATTTCCTGAATGACAGATCATTGGAATGAATTGATGGGAGCAAACACTGTAAAACAGTTTTTGTAATTTACAGTTTTTCAACTGATTTTGAAGTGTGATTTAAGACATTGGGTCAATCAAACCAAAATTATTTTTTGTCTCTACAATCCAAATGACTTGTAAGAGTGAATAATATGGAGGAGATTCACAGTTGATCTGAATAACGCCATAAGTCTGGAGAAGGGTATTGAGTCAGGTGGTAATACATTATATCGACACTACAGAGATAGGCTATAGGAGATGATAATTTCTCTTCTTCCAGGGACTTTATGGGATAGTTTGCTTTGAAACCAAACTCTTTGACTGAGATCCCTTTTCTCTCCTAGGCCTAAGATAGCTTGGCTTTCTGGAAGAAATATAAAGTTTAATATGCTTTCCTGGGTGATGAGATATCAAGGGATACAGCATATGTGGATCTCTGACTTTGAGAGAGCTCTTTATTGACGGCAGTCTTCCTTCATAAGAAATGTATATGTTTTGTATTTATATTTGATTTGAATACGATTTTAATATTATACATTTGTTCCTTCTGACTGGTACACTTAAAATACTGAAAAAATCTGATTTTAAGAATAAAAATAGAAAATATTTTCATTTCATAGGTGTTTTGGGTTTTTTTTAAATTAAATGAAGATTCAATTATACAGTCCCTAGTTTAATTTTTTGTCTTATTTTGTAGTGAACATTTGTCATGGTTAGCATACAGATGCAGGTATATGACCTGTTGCATATGATTCAAAGTATAACAGTATTGTATTTGCAAGCATAGCTAGAAAAAATAAATCACTGACAGGACTAAATATCCTCCATGGAGAAATGAAAATAATTTGGGTGAGTAGCAATTGTTAAAATGCCATCATTTACCCACAATTCCCACAGAAAAGTATCATTCTTTCTCTAAGAGTAGAGAAATAATATAACAGAAAATGAAACAATTGCCAATTCTTTTAAAAAGATGTGTATGTATATTCTAATTACGTTATAACACATCAAAATAAGGACTAGCTTCAAGACAGAGTCTCATCCATTTCAAATATTATCTGATTATTCTATTTTATGATACTCTGGATGGCTGATTTTTCCCTACAAATATGTATCCATTTGTGTATCAGAGATAAAAGGTTACAGCAATAGTCAATACACACAAATTACAGGTGAGTTTCCAGTTAGGCTGAGCTATATCCTAAGTAGTAGGAAAGTGCCCATCATTTTGTTCTTTGTGTGAAAATCTATATTAGTTTTGTAACTCAGCACTTTGAAATGACTAAAGAATAGGATTGTTAAGTAGAACTACATGAAATGTCAAGTATCTTTTTCAACAAGCTTTCTCAGAGAGTTGTTCTAATGTGAAGTGAATCACCGTAACTTACAGTGAGCCTGTGACACAGTGGACAAAACATAAATATTGAAGGATGCACTTCCACTTACACAGTCCTGCATTTAAGGAGATATCTAAAATGCAAGAATATTCATCTGAATAATGAAGTAGTCAGTAATTCTGTTGTTTGTGTAAAAGCACATGCATTTAATGTGATTTCAGGATCTTTGAATGCTGAGAAATAGCTGGTAGTAAATGTGACAGTCTGTAATCATATTACATAAGAAAGGTGAAAAAGGGAGAATTTTTCAGAAGTCCTAACAGAGTAAAGTCTTCAGAAGTCCTAAGTGAGTTAGAAATCTAATTTACATTTTTTTAAATGCTTGAAGAAACTGGGCTCAGGCATGTAATTATGCCACTGTAAATTGACAAATCATCATGTGTCATATGAGCCTGGATAATCTCTTCCTTTCTGGCTTTCATTAACACACTCACTGTTTCCAGTGGGCTGAGATTCTCACTAACAGAAGGAAAGTTAATACAACAGGATTTCTGAGCCCTAAGTCTCCTTGCAAGCCTCTTCTCACCATTTATGTCATATTTGAAAATAGGACCCAGTCTCCTAAGTTTCTTAGTAACTCTTGAAAATGTTGCTTATTGTTGGGGTTTTGGGGTTTTTTGGGGTTTGTGGGGGTTTTTTTGTTTGGTTTATTTTTTGACTGTGTACTACACCTTTCCTTGATATACTCTCTACTCTGACTTGTTTTCATTTAGATAAAATGAGATCCAAAAGATGCTGTTATTCTTCTTACATTTACTTTTCCTTATTTTATTCTTTTCCCTTATTCTCAAATATACCACTTAAAAATATTTTCTTTTGTGTGCACATGTATGAGCACACACAAACCACAGTAGAAGTTTACAAATGGACTAAAATTCCTGCCAGCCAGACAAAATCATTGAATAAAACCATTTGAGGTACATTGTCTTCTTGTTTTCCACAGCGTTAGCCTGACAGTAATGATTTAAACCCACAAATTAACATTTAGTGTAATAAGCAATAGCAATTATTTTATTTCTTCTTCCTTTTAAAAATTTTTTTTCATTATAATTTTACAACTCATCTTTCCTGGCCTTCTGTTCCCAAAAAGACCTTCCAGCTGCTGGAAGTGATGCTGTTGAATGACTGTGGAGTGCATCAGCACAAAATATAAATTCAAGATCAGGTAAGAAAGCCTCAGTTTTCTATCCACCCGTTTTCATCCCTTTCAGAATGTGTGCTTAGCAAATCCCTGTTTATAACCCAGGGTTTTGTTCAGTTTTGCCACTATTACTCCAAGTATGATGATCTATTCTCTCTATTGAATGACAGCTAACTATTCAAGGACATAGTGTATACAAATTCGTGTTGTAGACCAAACAGAAGTAAATCAATTAAGAAATAAAATAGGGAAAAAAATCAGTATGGAAATCTAACAGTTATACTAATTTTCCCTAATTAAGCATTCAGAATCCTTGTGGCCACATTTACAGACTTCTAAACCTCTTATTCCAACTCTTTGTACTTCAGAATTACTTACTGAGCAGAACTACTACTTTTCCTTCTTCTAATTTCCCAAGAAAAATACTCTCTGTGCCAGAGACTATTTTATTGCTTTCACAAGAAATCTGCTGCTGTGCTAGTTTGAAGATCGTGCTCTCTTTCAGGGAAAAAAAACCAACAAACCAAAACAACCCAACAAAACCCCTACGTGAATTCAGAGTAAATGATATGGCTGAAGAGATTGTCTTATAAGGCCTAGCAGGCACATGAATCATTTAGATTAGATATGGGTGGAATTACATAACCACCTTCAGTAAATTTTCACTTTTTTCTTCTAAGCCACTAAGCTTTTTCTTCCAAATGTTGTGATTGGTTAAGAAGTCTTCCACTTTCCCACTTACCTAAATATTTCCCATTCTGGCAACGGATGGAGGGAGCTCTTAAGGGGCATGTAATTATGTGTATAGGAAAAAGAACATGAATATTGGGCTTGATTTACTGTGGTTGCTCATTTAATTTAGAATTAAACAGGACTTAATCAGCAAAGCATTAGGCAGAACTGGTATCTGCACTGAAGGCTTTTCTTTTTTGTGTCTTTCAGTAGCCTAATCTATGTGGTAAATGGAAAAAGTGAACTGAATGTTTGTTAAAAACTTGAAAAACCCTAGGAAATTGTTTAACGTCTCTCTAGTTTTATGGCAACCAGATCCGAAGCCATTTTTCTGCTTATGAAATTCCTTTAAAAACAGGATTTTATTTTGTTTCTAAAATATCCTTTTGTCATGGTTTAGCCCCAGTTGGCAACCAAGCACGACACAGCTGCTCGCTCACCCTCCCTCTCCCCAGTGGGATGGGAGAGAGAATTGGAAGGGCAAGAGTAAGAAAACTTGTGGGTTGAGATAAGAACAGTTTAATAATTGAATAAAATAATAATAATAGTAGTAGTAGTAGTAATAAAAATTGCAATGAAGAGGAGAACAAGAGAGACAAACAAAACCCAGGGAGAAGACAAGAAGTGATGCAACCGCTCACCACCCGCCGACCGACACCCAGCCAGTCCCTGAGCAGCGATCGCTGCCCCCCGGCCAACTTCCCCCAGTTTATATACTGAGCATGACGTCATATGGTATGGCATAGCCCTTTGGTTAGTTTGGATCAACTATCTTGGCCGTGCCCCACCCAGTTTCTTGTGCACCTGGCAGAGCATGGGAAGCTGAAAAAGAAATTGCATTATGCATCACTTGTTTTGTATATTCTTTTATCATTATTATTATTATTTTCTCTTCCTCTATTGTCCTATTAAACTACCTTTATCTCAAACCACAGGTTTTACTTTTTTTTTTTCCCCAATTCTCTCCCCCATCCCACCAGGGGGTGGGGAGGAGGGTGAGCGAGCGGCTGTGTGGCGCTTAGTTGCCAGCTGGGATTAAACCACGACAAGAGCGATGTCTTAAACCAGAGAATCTATTTGTACTACACTTGGAGTAGCATCCCTTAAGTCTCTTCAAAATCACATGGGTTTTTTGTTTCAGAAAGTGATTGTGCAAGACCGGGCAGAGTCAACCTTCTGGGATAGGCCAAGCTGATCAGTGTACTTCTAACATACTGTTGCTACCAGGACATTTGAGTGTCCTGGAGACTACAGAAGGGAGGTAAATTGTCTGGGACCCAGTCCATGTTCCCACCTCCTATGAAGACTACTCTTTAAGAGCAGTGTGGAGCAGGCACAGCAATCCCTATTCCTCATGTTTTTGTTATCGTTCCCTGACTTCCATGTACAACGCGGTGCTCCCTCAGTCTCCTTTTTCTCCTGGACAAATTGAATCGCTTTCTTCTTCAATGTATTTGTTATTAACATCACTCACCGTCATGGCCAACGCCTGGAATAGGTAAAGCCATTTGATCAATGATGTTTTCACTATTAACATTTCCTGACAACCTTTTGTTTGTTCCTGTTTTTAACCAACTCTATTTCGTATATATCCATTAATCCAAGAACAAGGCATCTTGGGCATTGAGAGGGGATTGCTTTTAAACCATGTACAAAAATGTTGTCACTTTGTTCATTTCAAACCATAAAGATGCTAAATGTGTTTTCAAGGAAGTTGTTCAGGTGGATCTGGGTGGAGGAGACCGGATTTATATGGATGGGTCTGTGAGTACGGCAGGCACCATTCCTCATAGTCTGTTTACCTACTCTTCCTTTGATGTGTCGGAAATTATTTTCCTCTGCATTTTCACTCTACTCAAGAATGAAGTAAAAAAAGCATAGTGTGTGTGTATATGTGTGTGCTGGGGGTTGAGGTGAATGCAGCATACATGTGTTCCCATAAACCAAAACACAGCTGGTAAGTCTAAATACAGGCATATTGGGCTTGACAGTGTCTTTTTCAAGATATTATGTTTCACTTCATGTCTATTATATTAATCCCTTTCTTCCAGTAAGTGTTATATTTATTATCTGTCCCTAAGAGTAACTCAGGCACATTTCTCGGACACTCAGAAATTCAAAAATATTATTGATCTCATATAAAAACTCTCCTGAGGCACTTGCATGAAACAATCTTCTAAAGGAGGAGATAAATAATGTACTACATGGTAGATGGCAGGTGCTTTGTTGGCTTGAATCCACACATATTATTTAGGAGGGGTGTGAATACCTTTGAAACCAGATGATCTTCTGGAGGAATTATTGGACAACAAGTTCTCAAGCAGAGCTGTTAAAAATTCATCGGCTTTAGCTTGCAGCATGCATGCAAAGGTTGTATTTGGTTTCCATTCCTGTAACATGTGCACCCAGCATTGTTTTGTTCATTAGAAGCTCACAATTTGATCAAATTCAACCAAACTGCAGGTTGACTTGGTTTGTCTTTGAATTTAGGTACTCTGCATCTGCTGTATTACAAAATGAATACATAAAGCAGTGCTTGTTATTAAAAATTAATATAAGCTAAATTCAGATGTTTTGCTTGTAAACGGCATTTATATTATTCGACATCCCTTTCAGTGAATTTATGCTCAGATTTCATCTTTTTTTTCTACAAAAAACAGAGCCATGCTAAAAATATTTTAGGAGTTCCACTGTAAACAACTGTGTCTTGCCATGGTTTTCTAGAGGCACAGACTCCACTTTGAGAATATCTCAGGCACTGTCAGTATTCTGTCTTTTCCACAGCAAGGTCTCCATTAGGAAACAAAAGTTTCAAAATAAGGGCTACTTTACAAGACTGCACATGTCAGCCTAATATCTAGCTTTTGTAACTCTGTAACCAATAGTTTATTATAACAAATTAAGCTTTCTAAGGCTTCATGTAAATTATTGTACTCCAGTAGTAGCTAGTCCATTTTGTACGCCTTGTCCATTAATAGAGGATGATTTTTTAATATCTTTTGTATCTGGCAGGCAAATCTCTGGCACAATATTGTTCTTTCTTTTGGTTGTTTCACAGGGAGTTTTAAAGGGTTTTTTTACCATAATTAATAAATAATAATTAAAAAATGCTATGCATAGCAGATATATATATATCAAGGAGTAACAATAACAATAGTGTGTTACAAAATCACCTCATTCTACCTGCAGATTACTCTAACCCAGATAGACCATGTTGTTATAGGCCCAATGACTCATGTTAATGGAGATGTTGTCTGTTAAATTGTTCTGGAGAATGACGGATAGTCTTTATTTGAGATTTTTGATGGAGACACCTGATGAGATGTTTATATCATACTCATGTCATTGGAAATTAAGTATGGGTTTCATCTCAGCCAAATTTTTACTTCCAAAAGTTAGATCTCAAAGTCTGAGTTAATTGTCCTACACTCTCTTTCTGAATAAGAATGGACAGAAATAATTATAAGTCCTCTCACCTACCTTAGGGTCCCCTTATAGGAGGTGATAGATTATCTATAAGCAATGCATATTTCTTTTCAGTGCATATAAAAGTAAATTAGTTTATAAATAAATATCTAATTTTAAAACTCTTAGGTTAAAGCAGATAGCTGCTATGCTAAGAATGCTTTTCACAACGAAAAAAAAAGTCTAAATTTGTTGCTAAGGGCCTTACAAAATATGCATAATGTGTCTGCTGAATGTGGATTTACACGATGGATTAAAGCGTAGTTTAAAACACAGATATCCTTCTGATATTTTAATGACTTGTTAAAAGATCTTTTTCTACATCGTAGCACTTGAGCTGATTTATTTAGATCAGATAAATTATTACTTATAAGTTCAATTCAATTTTATAAATTGAGAATTCTTGCATGTTTTGACTAAAGTTAAATTAGTAAAATAAAATTAGAGCTGAAAAAATAATTCATAACTGTTAATTTATTTGACACATTTTGCCTTTTTTTTTGTTTGAAGATTATCCCCCCACAGATGATAATATAAAGCACATATCTTCCATGAATAATTACTGAAGTACAGTTAAGCCTAGCAGCAATTTTTCAAAACCTTTCATATTAAAATTCATGATTTTTTGGTTAATTTTGATTGCACCTTTGGGTTACCTGCTACAGTTCCTGTCATTTTCTTTAGGACATGCATTGCAAAAGCAGTACTTTTGCTATTACTAAATTATAACTCAAATGTTATATGATCAAAACCAGTAATGTACTTTGTCTGCTTTTGCTGTTCCAGTTTAAACTGAGTGGTGACAGTCATTTTAGTGTGACGGTATACAGGGGAACATGGAAAAACATTTAAAAAAATCTATTTCAGATTATTATAAAATAGTTGTGAATAGTTATCTGCTTTATTTGATATTGTTTTAATTCACTTTAACTCACTCTTTTCACCCCATACCAATAATAAGTTTCTTAAAGAAATGTTCCTATTGAAGTGACCATAAAAACATTAGACTGTTTTATAGAATTAAGGTCTTGAGAATTGTCAAAACTGACAATTTTTTCTCCATGAGTTACTGGTTTTTCCATACAGTTGCAATCATACCTTCCTAAACAGAATCTTTTCTGTAAGATCATGGCCAAACTCTGCTACTCTTCTTTTTTGTTGTAATTTAATAAACATTTTAAGTATTTTAAACCTCATTGCTCCTAACCTCAGACTAACACCAACACAGAGATTTAGTTTCTGTTGTGGCAAACCACATCAGGATGACTGATCCACGAGAATAACAGCTATTACATTTTTGCTGGGATATTTTCAGCTGAATAATTCACTGGATAGCCACTGAAATGCTTGTTGCAGTACAGAGAAGCAGAAAATCAGAGGTGGGAGCGAACAACTGTCAGTAAAACGTGAGGCAGACCATTTCTCTTAGTAACAGCATCGTTTTATACCAGTGTCATTTTATACTTAAATTGTTCACTGGACGTCAGTGTGAAATGCCAGTACTGTTATTGAGGAGCTGTTGGCTACTGGCAGGCTCAAATGACCTTAAACGTAAAAATTAAGCAGTAGATTTGGTTTAGTATATAGGACAGGATATAGTACTAGGGTTCATGTCAATGAGCTTTTGACGTCTACCAGGTACAGAATGAGATTCTCCTGAGCTGAAGAGACTAAAATTTAGATGTCTACATATCCGCAGATATGCTGGGTGACTGAGCTTACACTGACAGCAATACAGATGAACGGCTCAGGTTTTTTGCCTAATTGTAGACAACTGAAATGCTACTTGAAATGTCCTAAAGTTCTCTGCTGCCACTCCAGAAAGGCACATGGATTTTGTGTCCGTAGCTTCCAGGCCTGGTGGGATGTCTCAGATACTGTAGGGAGTTTAGAGGCTTCATTTGTTTGACAGATGTAAGTTATTTTAGTGTTGATGTCAGCTTCATCCATGATTTCTGTACCTAGTCAAGATGGTTTCCATTTCTAGTAAATGGATTTTACTTACAGCGTGATTTATCTCTTGCAAGGCAAAGTCTAATATGGGTCAAATGAACTGTGCTCTACACTGATGCAAAGCCATTCTAGACAACTGGCATCGGAGGTCAAGTTGGGTAAGACAAAAGTAACACAATATGTTCTTCAGGTAGAGTGTCCTTGACCTAAATTATGAGACTCAGAGTATGGACAATAGTAAAATCACACATTCTTTCTAGCATGTTGTAGCATTATTCTTTATATTTCAGAGAGTTGTCTCCAAACTCTCTGAAACTAGGTCATTCATACAGGAACAGGTGACTAGCTTCAGGCACACAAATTTAAACATGTTGGACTTGATATGAGAAATAAAAGCCTCAGAATCAATCTCTAAATAATCTGAGTACCCTGCCACTGAAAATTAGAGCAGAATAAGTCATCCTGTAATTATTAATCAGTTTAGCTTCCACTATATGAGAATGAAAAGCTTACTGACTTCTGGCCGAGATGACAACTGTCTCTTTTGAATCTTATGTTTGGGAAATAATACTACCCTCATTTCCTGCACCTCTTGGCCTAGGAACAGGAGATCAGCCTTTGGAGCACCTAACAGTGTAGGCACAAAGGCTGTCACACATATCTGCAGCTGTAGTAACTTGCCTATCCAAAGGATTTTACAGGTGGAAACAAAGACAAAAAGCAGTTTGTGGTGTCTCTGTGACTGCCAGTGTTCCTAGGGGTCATATCCAGTGTCTAATGAGGTATTTAGTTACCAATGGCTCCAGTGAGAGTCCAGTTTATAAAACATATATTAACAACATAACAAACTATAAATTGTAATTAATTTT
>VYZW01051816.1:0-52148 GCA_013401315.1 Balaeniceps rex
TGCTTAGTTGCCGACTGGGGCTAAACCACGACATACTGTTATTACTTTCCCTACCTTTTCTGTCCTATTAAACTGTCTTTATCTCAACCCACAAATTTTACTTTTTTTTTTTTTTTTCCAATTCTCTCCCCCATCCCACTGGGGATGGCAGGGAGTGAGCAAATGGCTGTGTGGTATTTAGCTGCCTGCCAGGTTAAACCACAACAATTATTTATTTAAGGAACAGAACAGTTTGTTTATTTAAATCCAAAGGAAGTAGTAAGTTAATTTCCAGATACAGGACAGAACAAAGATGCTGCAGAGCTGTAAACAATTTTTCCTATGTGCCTGCCTCACCTCAGGATAAAATTTTCTATTACTATCTTTTAAAATTATTCAGGGAATCAGTAATAGCCATTATCTATTATTAAAATAACATTCACCAAGCCATAACCAGAAACATAATCTACATTATTTTTTGAGGAACATGTTGAAAATATGTGTCCAATTGATGTCAGAAGTCCCAGCCGCAATTTCTTTTCATGATATTTCAATACAGTAACTGGGGATGATGGAGAGTTTTATAATTAATGGCAGTTATGCTGGACATACTCTGATAAGAAATGATGGGCTTGCCATTTACAAACATAAAATTTTACGAACTGGAAATGAAATGCAGTCATAACAGGCCGACAGACCAAGAAGTGATACAAGCTGTAATTTCATGATAGCGTATCTTCTGCTGGCAAAGCAAAAATAGTTACCAGAGGAGCTGAATAATGCTGTGGGATTGGCTAGAAAATGGCAAAAACACTGCAGCAATTGTCAGTGAGTTTAGGGTTATGCATTCCTTATTTGGAACACAAAAACCAAAGTTTTGGCTTTCAACTTTCTGTTGTAGCTGGAGGATAAAACCACCAAATTTCCCCAACAGAAAGTTTCACAGAATTTCTGCAGAAAAATGCTGTAAAAAGTATCAACATAGGCTGCTGTAGTAACTTCTTGACAGTGAGCAGGAGAAAATTAATGACAAAGGCACTTCGAGATTTTCAGCATTAAGTTTTCAGATTTTTTTGTATTTACTATAAAGTAACATGGGGATTTTTTCTACATTTTCCACTGTAACTGATGAAAAAAATAGTTTCTTATGCCCAGAAAGAAAAAAGACAGTGCAATATGACATCCCACATCCAATGTATTTCATGAGAATAAAAAATAAAAGAAAAATTCAGGAATATTATTTAGCATTGCAGCACGTTACAAGGAAGAACAGGGGGTGATGCATACAAGTACAAATTTGTTCCTTGGTGTTTGCAACCTAAATGTTATAAAATGCAGTATTTTCATTTCAACTGGAGTGCAACATTAAAAAATGTCTTTCTCCAAGGTCAATACATTTTGAATCTGTCATCAGAGTTGTTATGAAGATTAATGTTTTCACCTTACGAAAAAATTGACAAAGATAGAAATAACACCACAAAAAGGTGAGCTCAAAAACAGGTCAGATCTTCTCACTAAGTGCTCTTTTCAGCACTATTGCTCTGCTGCCTTTTGAGTGCTGTTTGTAATTTGAAATTCAGAAGCTTCTGGAAAGGTGTTAAGCTATCCTGGTTGCTTTAAAATCAGTTATTTATTCCCAGGTCCCTGCAGAAAAATAACATGATTTCTGAACACACGGGTTTTCCCATACTCCTTCATTTTTCTTCCTCTTTTCAATAAATTCAGTGCTGATGAAAATACTAGAGAATTGAAAAGTTAAAGTTGGCATGCCTAAAGTGCATTTAAAAGTAGGTTTTCTAAATGTACTTATATTTTCAGTTGGGAATCCTTGGTTTACTCCTAACAACCTGTTATAATGAATTTCTTCCTATCTGTATTTTGAAATCAAAACAAAGCACATCTTAAATTCTCTCACTTAAAGAGAGCATGCATTTTAGGCATAGTACATATTTTGGGCAAATCATCTACCTTTCTACTTTGTAAAGCATAGTACTACAAACTCAAATCTGATCGGTAATGAAAATAAATAAATAAATAAATAAAAAGGAAAGGAAAGGAAAGGAAAGGAAAGGAAAGGAAAGGAAAGGAAAGGAAATAAATTCCACCACTTAAAAAGAGTTATTTTCCTACAAGCATAAGATCAATTAGATATTCTGCAGGCAATAGAGTTGGAGCTGGGAATTCTCAAGTCTTTTTGTGATCACTGAAAGACTTGAAACTGAAAGAGAGGTTATCAGGACATACCAGGAAAATTATGTGTCATGTTCTGATAATCTACTGAGTCATATCCTAGTACAACAATGAAGAATGGGAGAATTATATCCTATAAGCAATTTGTATGATAAATATGGATTTCCATTCTGTTCATGAAATATGTGGACAGAAGCTAAATACTGTAATTTTTGTATTGTTCAAAATTGTTTCAGCAATAGAAGCAAATAGAGTTTACTGCATATGTACTAAACTTCTGGAACTTGTTGCTACAGGCAGCTGTGGAGGCAGGCGATTCAGCATGTTCAAAAAAGGTTTAGGCAAATTCATGGGCAACAGGTCCTTAAATGCACAATAAAAATCTACAGCAGTATATATCCTCTGATATCCTTAACACAACAGGTTTGGAAAGTACAAAGAGAACAAAGCAACACTCTTTAAGTCTTGTAGAGCCATTGTCAGAAACAAAATAGATCTGACCCAGTAGAGCACTTCTTATGTTTTTATGGTAACCAAACTATGTACATGCTGCTTGCAAATTTTGTTGTACAGTAGATCAGTTTAAGCCAGTAATGGTTCTGGATTAATACGCCTCTTAAAAGCACAACTAGCTTTTAAGATCATGAAACAACCATTTCAAATATAATTCTGTTGTACTCATGACACAAAATAAATATAGTCAAATGTGCCTGTTTGTAGAAAGCTAAAAAAAATTAGAAAAAAAATTGCAATTAGAAAAATTATAATATTCACTGATGTGAATATTTGCTAGTACTTTTTGTTCCATTCAGCCACTTCTAGTGCAGACATGTAAATTCAGTTGAATCACTCTCACACAAAAAAGCTGCATAATATTATCTTGCCAAATGTGCTTAGTGCTTAACATACCACCATTATATCCAATACTGTTCCAAAATTTAAGCATAGTCTTAGGACAGCAGTACTGGAAAAAAACAGTTATGTGAGGCATGAATTGATATGTACATTTTATTAGGCAGTACTTTAGTGCAACAGAGAGCTCCAACACTTCCCTTCATTCCCTTAGTACTGGCAGGTACAAAGTATACCATTGCAGACCATATCACAGACTGTAATCATGTGGTGATTCAGTCTCCATCTAAACAGCACGAAGAGGCAGTGTAAATAAGCTATGGAAATACTCTGATTATATTATGCTTGCTTTTTTTCTTTTTTTTTAATATCAAATGAAAAGGGTTTTGAGAAGAATATAAAAAGCAAAAGAAATGAGAATCCCAGTTTGTTCTCTTTCCTCAAAGATAGGATTAGCTCTACTACCTATACTCTCCACAATTATTTGCAAAACATTCAACAGTGGAGGTCGAGAACAGGTCAGACAGTAACTTTCTGTCTGCTGCTGCTGTTAAATAATTCTTGCTTTTTTCTAAGCAAACAAAAAATTGTGTGAGTGATTACAAAAAGTAAGAGAGAAATTACTTCATTTGTTTAGCAGGGCTGTCTTCTGTGAGAGCAACCAATAGCAGGGATTACTGTATAATAATATACAGAAAACCTTCTACGGTGATAATCTTCCCTGCCTGCTATAATAAATGCCAAATACAATTTTCTTATATTCCACATAAATAAATGAATGTGGTGTGTTAACCTTGACAAACATCCAAACACCCACCCAGCTGCTCAATATATCAAGAAGCAAAGTGAATATTCCTCAAAAATTTGACAGTATAATGTAACTGTGCTGACTGGATAGGAGGAACTGCCTGGCACTGTGCCCTGCAAGTGAGAAAATTCCTGCTTTGCCTGGACTCTTTCAGATCCATTTTTCTTCTAATCTAAGATATATTATATTGTCCTGTCTTGTGACATTTGGATTGCCTGCCTGCCTTAACAGCCCAAACTGCAGTGTCACCTTCTAGGAAGTATAATTTTACTTTGATAAGACAAGCATATTTCTACCTTACTGCAAATAAACACAACTTCTATCTCTAAGAATCTTATTTGCCTATTTTACTTACTGGACTTGTTTCATCATGGTGAGATTTTCTTTGTTTCAGTCAAATCTTTTTGATCGTTACTGGCCTTTCAAAGTTAAACTTCAATTTGTGTCATTTTCCTCATGATCATGCATCCCTTTGTAAACATCTGCAGCACAACTGGGTTACGCGAGGAGAGTCATGTCAAAATATGGAATTAAGACGTGATGGGATTTATGGGCACAGAAGTGCTCAGTACAGAAGAGTTAAACACAGAAAGTTCTCTTAAGAGTTCAGATGACAACGACCACATCTAGGTTATTCTCTATTAGTGACATATATCCTTTTCCTACCTTCCTGAGTGGAAAAAATGTGACTTGGCTACATAAACATATTCTGAGTCAAAGCATCATGCTAAATCAGTGCATTTAGATTTGTTTCAATATGTGGTTGTCTATATGTATGTCTATGTGGTTATTCCTAGGCTGTAGCATTCACCTCATCTAACTTCTTTTAGACTTAGATCTTTAGGTTATAGATATTTCATCACCTAAAGCTTCCTTTGCAGACGGATTTATTAGACCAGATATGGCTATGTACATCAAGGAAATTATTTAGCCCCCTTCAACAGTCAGAAGAGACAGACACTTCAGAGATTCATTCATTCCATCATTACTTCCTAGGGAAAGCAAGTGAGATGAATCCCATCCTTAATTTTAGACTTTCACGTCTGACTTAATTACTCTAAAATCCCTAGCCTGAGTGTAACATCTAAGTCAGGGCAATTGAGTCTTGCCCTGGGTTTATATCCAAGCAGGGAATTTGTTGTTTGTTTGAATTTTAATTGAATCATAAAAACAGGTCCAGAGAGGGTGATCTACAGCCTCTTACAACTAGCCCTACAAACAGCATTTCATCCTATATATATCAATGTAGAGGAAATTTGCTTTCAACCACTGCAAGAAACTTTGAAACAGAGGATGGAATTCCCTTGAAGCAGTTTTTTTACAAAAAAGTGGAACACAGCTGAGTAGCTGATATTTTTGCACTTTCTTAACTATTGCTGCAACATATTTCTGTTCTATTATATATTCTGAAATGCTGCTATAGTGGAAAAATGGATAATTCAGAAGCGTGCTGAAGGTATACTTCTCAGCATACTCGTGTGCTTAAAAATTGACATGAGTATACAATATGAAAAACATAAATCAAGGGAAGAAAGACCTTGATTCTCCTGGGACTTGTTTCCCCATGAAGTATGCAAGAAAAAGTACTTGCAAACCCTGCAGCTGTGCTAAGAACCTGAGTGTTTGATTTGAGATCATTACTATGAACCGAGGAAGACTAAACCAGAAAAGGGTAGTTTCGTGTGACCCAGTAAATATGGCATTGCTTTTGCTAATAAAGGTTAAAGGCATTTTACTGGCTCTGTGAGGCCTCAGGACTGGGTCTTGTCAGGCTTGCTTAGCCTGGACTTATCTTAGCTTGCCCAGAGCTTGCTTGTTTTATCTGTAACATCAGTTGTCTAATGACAAGGTGGCTGTCACCCAATTATTTTTAGTCTTGCTTAGCTTTGTGCAATTGCCTATTGTTACAATAATTTTGATATATTTCTGAAAGTAATAGATGATGATAACATGCAGTTACTCCTTATAGAATGAACTGCTGATGACCCTGGAATAAGGAAGTGGCATGGAGGAATACAAGTGTGCAATGCTAGCAATGGCCTTGAAAGTGTGAACAGAGGCACAAGGGCTATAATCAAATCACCAGTGCTCAATTACTGATCGTTAAACTAATGCATCCTTGGGAGCTAGGTAAAACCAGTTTTAGGGAGACAAAGAAAACAAAGAACAAGTACATTACACTATATGTAATGGACACCATATATAGTAAATTTGGAGGTAACATGGAATTGGAGACCAATGAAGAAAAAAGCAAGGTAAAAACTGTGATAGAGCATGTGTTAAAAATAGCCATGAGTGGATGCCAGTGTGAAGAGGAAGTAACTATCAACATCATACTCCTCTCAGCAGAGGAGGAGGAAGTCCCTCACTTCTAAAATCATACTTATCCAGCTGAGGGACCTGGGACATTGATGGCTTTCTATAACCCCCTCATCTAGATCAAAGCCAGAGAAAGGGTGAGAATATCACAAAAAGGTTGATATTTATTGTATTGTGTTATTAGATTTTCTGTATTCAATAGATAATTTAGACTATGATTGTCACTGAAATAATAATAACTGTTTGTTGTACATTTATTATATTCTAAAATATTTCAATTAGACTAATATTGAATTCTCTGTTTCACATATAAAGTGTGTTTCTTTAGCCTAGATAAGCTGCACAAGATGTCGTTGCAGCACTGTCACATTATTCCTTTCAAAAGTGGTGGCAGATGGTGGGGCTTTGCTCTGGGTGAATCTTCCTGTTGAAATTTAAATGGGTTCATAGACTCAGTATTTTATAGGGCAATCTGTGTTATTAAACTGTGCATCGGATAGACAAGTTTACATGGTCAAAACAGTGGAACCGTACTCAGGCAATTCAGTTTTCTGACATGTGAGTTCAACAACAGTTTGTCTTGCTCTGCTGCTGACTTCTAGTCATACTCTGGCTTTTACCAGGGCCTCCTGGGTGAAGTCTAGTCAGGACTGGATCACTGTGATCAAGCATATCAACATGAATGATCTCTTAATATTTATTTCCTTAGCTAGGTTTTTTCATCACCAATTGATTCAATGAAGAAGGTATTTTGGACTTTAGAGAAGACATAAAGGCTTAGTAAACAAAGACTTTAACATGCATTTCCAATGTTTCTTGGCACTTAAAATAGTGAATAATTATGTGTATAAGCAGACAATTAAATAATAGTAAAGATGTGGCATTTTCACAGTAGGCTGCATCACCATTGCTATTACAATGTCCTACTCTGGAGTAATATTTTAGATTCAAGTCATTTGTTAGCCATTATTTTGAATGATAATCAGTCTTTTGGTCTGTCTGGTATTTTTTTTTTCCATAACACATATTTATCCCTGTTTATTTCCTTTTTGCAGGTTACTTTCTACTAAGTTAGTTGTTATGCTTCTCTTCCTTTTTGCATTTTTATTTAATGATAGTGTTTTTTAATAATCTAATTTAGTAGTAGATATTTGGCTTGGAAACAATATCATTCTCTCTAGCTTTGGATAACTAGAGAGCATTTCAGGGAAAAGGTTATGCATTACAACTTCAATTTAAGGAAGCAGAATTATTTGCAATGGATAATGACTGAGAAAGGAAAATTATACAAAAATAGGTTTCAAACTTTTCTGTGTAATTGAACTGACGCATTTAAAAAGACCTATGCCAGAAGAACATGGTATGTTATGAGAGGCATTATCAAAGAAAATAAAGGTATTAAAAGATTAAAAGTGCTCTTTTTTTTTTCTTTTCTTTTTTTTTTAAGAACAAAAATTAACAACACTGAAGCATTGGGCCTGCCATGGTATTTGGTCACAGAATGTGATGCTTGAAATTACATTTTGTAGTAACCCCCTGGAGCTCTGGAGAGCTGAAACTGGCATTGGATACCAAAAAAGTTATCAATAAAGCTAATATAAGTAACACGTCCTAAAAGCTAAAGCTATGAGCTTCTGTGTAAAAGGAATAAACTTTCCTTACCTTAAAAAGAAATACATTACCATGATTAAAATTTTGTGAGGTTGAGTAGTAAAGAGTCATTTCTTCTTCTCCCAGGGCAGCCTACCAATGAGACACGTCTCCCTTCTACAGTGCCACAAGGACAGTTTGCCTTCACGTAGCCAAGGAAGCTTTCGGAGGTTTAGAAGTCCGCCAGACAGATGTAAACTGACAGCTAGGATGGAGATATCTTTTTGCAGGGATAGGAGTGCAGTAATTGTAGTCAAGACCAGGAATATCAAAATGCCACTTCAGAGTCAGACCCTCACCCAAAGGGGTGAATCAGCTGGTAGAAACAATCAAATAAGTTCCTGCTTTCAGGCAAGGCCTCACTGGAGACTAAAGGTCTGCTCTTTTTCTTTAGTCCGACCTCAGTTGATCTGTGATTTCCCTTTATTACTTTTCCCTCAAAGTCTAACATGTTTCACAAGTACATTTCACAGGCTGAGTGCATGGCAGCTCATTAACCCTGGATCAATCACTCTTCCCCATCCCATTTTTGCCTTTCCCAATCCCCATGATATCCACAGGCAAATATTTGGTCAATTTTTCCAACATTACACTGTGTTTGGAGAATAAAGTCTTTCAAAAAATCAGCCTTTAACTGGATTCAGCACAGGTGGTATTTAGGGCACAATACATCTCCTTGAAAAATAATCATTTACAGTTACCTTGTAGTCAGTAAAGAGCAGCAGTAAAAATTTCTGAAGTGCAATCTGTTATCCTAACACAGATGTTTATAGCAGATCAGATGAATCAAACTTTAGCAGCACTTGCAAAGTGTGCCTGGACTGGCTGCTCCAGATGTGAATACCCATTGTCAGAGGAATGCCATCTTTTTGTCTGCAAAGAATTCTCTGCAAAGATTTCTCCTCGTGACTGCAGAGGAAACCAAGGTGATCAATTCAGATATGGTGTTTAAAATTCAGATGTCTTGATTTAGGCAAATGAACCTCACTGAACTAGCTTTCAGAAGGTGGTCGACTATCCTTTGAGGCCAAATAATATGTGGTTCCTCCTTACTGGAATGTAACAAAGTAATCCAAGGTGCAAAAGAGCTAAACTGAGTACTGAGTGGAACACAGAATTTCACACGGGTAGCTCATATTGCAGAGGTACGTGCATAACTGGAAGAGGTCTGGCTTCACTATCTCAAATATCTCTTTTCTGGTGAATCACAGAAACGAAAGTTTGGAATCATGAGACTTACTGCCAAATCTTTTTCAAGATGTAGCATTAGTTCACATACTTGCAACCATGCATGGGTAATAATATTATTGTAGATGTTTCCACCTGCTGGTCAGTGTGCCAGATTTCATCTGCTTCTATAAGTTCCAGTAGTATATCCTCATTTCTTTCTGTTGTTCTATTACTTTATTGTGTGATACTGATTTCTAGTATTTATTTCAAACAAATGGTAAATAACTACTATCTAAAATTCCAAGGTAGTCAGCAGCAAGAGTAATCAATACTTAACTGATTTTGATTATTGAATAATACTGATTATATTATTGATTACAGTAGTAGTGACAGTGATTACTGAGTAAAAATACTACAAATGTAGCCCATAAAGTACTAGGGTAATTCTTACTGCCAGAAGTGTTTAAAATTACCATTTTTTCTCAGTGTTTCAAACACATTCTGACATAATTTTAGTTCAAAGAATCCATCAGTCTGTCACTTTCACAATATTCTAGTATATTTCGGGCTTCATCCACTGAAGTTCATGATCTTCCAGACCTAGAGCAAATGAGTTATGAAGAATCAAAAACTCACAGTAATGAAAATAAAGATGAAAATTCTTCCAAATGAGAAACAGAGGAGGCCATCAAGGGAACAATATGTAGGCCATGCTCTCACATAAAACAAATTGGCATGCAGAACACAAGCTACAGCATCTTACTGTTAGGTAACTTCTATTTCAGTAAGAGCAGCTTGAATACCTGGACAGGGTTAGTCAGTGACAGCACAGTCCACAGAGCTGGTGTGTCACTGACTTTTGGTACTCTTGGCATAGTGAATGTCTTGCCAGTAACATAGTTAGAGGTCTACTGTCATCTCTTTCTTACTTTCTGCTTTCAGCTGATGACCTTTCCCTGAAGAAATACTTTATTTTTTTTTGTCTAAATATCTTCATTCACTTGATATACTCCTCATTTACCTTCACAGGAGCTTAACTCATTTTCCTCAGAGGGGTGACAGAAAGAACTGCACACTCTCTGAGTTCAGTATCCCCTCCTTACCTCATTGTGCAGGGCAGTTCAGGACCCATGCAAATCCAAGAATGATTATTCTGACCTGGCTTTAGACACTGTGTCCTGGTTTCAGCTGGGAGAGAGTTAATTTTCTTCCTAGTAGCTAGCATAGTGCTGTATTTTGGATTTAGTGTAAGAAGAATGCTGATAACACACTGATGTTTTGGTTGTTGCTAAGTAGAGCTTACACCAGTCAAGGACTTTCTTTTTCAGCTTCCCATGCTCTGCCAGGTGCACAGGGAACTGGGAGGGGGAACAGCCAGGATAGTTGATCCAAACTGACCAAGGGGCTATTCCATACCATATGACGTCATGCTCAGTATATAAACTGCGGGGAGCTGGCCGGGGGGAGCAATCGCCGCTCGGGGACTGGCTGCGTGTCGGTCGGCGGGTGGTGAGCGGTTGCATCACTTGTTTTCTTTTCCCTGGGTTTTGTTTGTCTCTCTCGTTCTCCTTTTCATTACAATTACTATTGTTATTATTATTATTACTATTATTATTATTATTATTATTTTTATTTCAATTATTAAACTGTTCTTATCTCAACCCGTGGGTTTTCTTACTCTTGCCCTTCCGATTCTCTCCCCCATCCCACCGGGGAGGGGGAGGGTGAGTGAGCGGCTGCGTGGTGCTTGGTTGCCGACTGGGGCTAAACCACGACACACTGGAGTCAAGTTTTCATCTTGACTGTAGTTAAGATGAGGCCTCATGTCACACCTACTCCTAACTGGGTTACACAAGGAAAACTTTTTCTATAAGGACAGCTATGCTTCCTACGTTTTTCTCCCTACAGCCTCACATGTGGATCTCAAATGGACTCTCCAGTCCATAGAAGCAGTATGTAGAAGTCATGTAAAACAAGCTGTGATAAAGGATGAAAGAAGGAGAACATACAAGAGCAGGACCTACAAACAGGATTGTTGAACAGAGATATATAATGGGGGGTAATATAGCATTATTTGAGAAAAATTAGGTGCAATTTCTCAGGAAAAGATGACATAACCTATTTCAGGAAGGATGTTGGTATATCACTATAGAAGAAGATCCCCTGTAGATAGAATAAAGAGGTCAAAGTAAGCTTAGGGCACTGCTTACCTCTCTTTCTTCTGGAGAAAGAAAGGCAAGCCTCAGCAGCAAGCCAGACTGACAGCTTCAGGATTTAGAGATATCCATATTTCTGATCACTATTTCATAATTGTAAGGTATTTCATATGGTTTGTATTCAGCAATACATATCTAATAACTCTAGTCCTACTAAAGACAAGGTGAAGTTATCTCCATCTATCTAGTCAAAGTTATTTATGAAGCCCTGCAAATAGCATATCTTATCTGACTATACCTGTCCAACAAAATTCTCCTAAATGCACTTCAACAACATGGTGATTATAAAGTGAGTCTATATTTGACCTGCATTTAGCCTTGTGTAATAAGTAGTTTTCTGACATATGCTCAAAGCTGTTAGGTAATAATAATTTGCATGTCCCAGACAGAACTGTCTAAAAATGGGCATGTCCACAACCCTGTTAAGAAAAGTGGGACTAGATCAGTTGGAAGGGAAAGACTCTATGCACATCATGTAATCTTCTTTCTTACATTTTGAAATTCAGCATCTTCAGAAACCTATTTAACTCAGTCTGTCTTCTTCATCTGATAGAATGGTATGAAGGAAGACAAGAGGAAAATGTTGCTTCAGTCTCTCCAAGTTGTCCTATTCCCAAACCAATTCACTCCATTCTTCGAAAGATACATCTAAAGCTCACACTTGGTTGCAAGGATTTTGTGCTTTGTCCATTCTCAGTTCTCGGAAGGTAATCCAAAGGGGATAAAATAAAAAAGATCCAGGTAGGATTCCTACTTCAGAGAATCATTGTTGACTGCAGCTCCAGACATTAGCACAATTTGTTTCCAGAAGTGTTGAGCTCCGTGAGCTCAATTTCAGTGAGCCTTTGCCTGTGGGTGAGGACAGAGCTGGTTCCCCATACCACCATCAAGGAGGCTGAGGGTTTTCCTTTCTGCCTCCTGTATCCTAGTCTAATACTTCTGACAGAAGTGGCAGGGTAGAGCCAATTAAGTCGGCAAGACTGCATTAATCTCATGTTTCCTAATTGCCGTTTGAGCAATCCATGCCTGGCAATTGAGTCTCCACCCAAGGTGCAAGAAATAAAGGCAATTAAATAAGAGACATTTCTTCCACACACATAATGTTATGTCACGTGTAGCTCAGACTTTGTATTTAATATTAGAACACAAAGGTGGTAAGGACCAGCAGAGGCCCTTACTTCAAAGTAGCATGCAGAGATTCCAGTTCATTACCAATATTTCAAAATCAAATTCCCCATATGCTTAGGTATCTTACCAGAGGGTTCATCATTTGGATACAAAATGCCCTATATTTTAATGCTGTTGAATACACAAAAATAAGCTTATCTATCACTATAGTTTTGCATTATTCCATTTGTTTCCTGAGTTGTAGAATAATTCAGATTCTGGAAGTGAGTCGTATAGAATGCCATTATGTTTCAAGAAAGCTAGTATCCATAATATAAAAATCAAAGTTCTAAATAAATTTGACTATATTTAAATACAAAAAAATCTTAAATCCACTGCATTGAATAGAATTGAATTGAATTGAATTGAATAGAATAGAATAGAATAGAATAGAATAGAATAGAATAGAATAGAGATTCCAACAAGATACAAAACCACCAATAAATCAAAAATTTTGGACAATGTCATATCTTTATCAGAGGTTCTGATATGGGCCACTCCTTTGAATACCAAAAAGGTATACTTATACATTCTAGTTTTGAGATCATTTTAAATTTTGTTTGAATAAGTTTCTTTCATGTATTCAGCAGTATGGTAAATGCACCTACTGATACGCTTTTACAGAGATAATGTAAAATTAAGTAATTTGCTTACCATGTGCAGGAAGATTAAAGCTGTGAGAGAATTCAAAATAGGCAGATTTACAGATTGAGGGAGACTTTGTGTTCTTCTTCCAAATGGTTTTATTGTAGTGTTTTTACTTCTGCTTTTATTTTCCTAAAAAAAAAAAAAAAGAAAAACATTGAGACCAATCCTTATCTGAAATTCATTTTTAAAGCCTAAATAGCAAAGAAGCATGCCCAGAATGGACAAAATGGAATAGTTAGTCACAGTGATGTAGGGATGGAAACATTGTTCTCCATCTTATTTTCTGTCCTTAAAAGGTCTGTGTGTAGGCCTTCAAGCTGCAGTCCTGAGTGAACAGAATTTTCAGTAGTTCCTTATCTATTATTGTTTCTAAGAGTTCAACATATCTTGAAGTTTGTCAGGATTGTAATGCTACTACTAAGGAATCCCAATTCTATAGATTCTCCTGTTTCAAAATGAGTGTGTGGGCTGAGGGAGTGTCTCCAAGACAACTGAAAAGCAAATTTAAACCAAAAGAAGGGGTTTGATAAAAAAGTGCATTTCACAACCTAAGCAAATTCCAAAATACAGAACTGACTTTTGTGTATATGAAAATACCAACAACACACAAAAATAAAAAAATCTCAGGTGTTCAGAACTGCCTGATATTCTGAACAATTTAAGGAAAATTTAGAAAAATATTGGATACTGGACTATTCACCAAAAAGGTGAGATTGAATTCATCTCAACCTAGCAAATTTGTTCTCTTGGTTTTCCAGGAAATAACGTCTTGAACCAGAAAAAAAAGAGTGCAGGTCCCTACTGTGCTTCATAAACTACTGTTTTTAAAGGAAAGAAAAACCAAAACCACAAACACATAGAATATAAAAATGACTTCCTTTATTGTTCTCTGTTGAGACCCAATTTCACAGAATTCTGTGTTAAAAAATGTCTCATTTACTATTCTGAAACCTAACTGTGGAGTTTGCTGAGGATCCTGGTTCTTAATTGTTCACTCAGTTCTGTTTGTATTAATAATCTACAGGATCTGGAAAACAGTCATAAATTATCAAGTCCAGCCCAAAATTTTCCCATTTTTATGGTATGAATTCCTCATGTGGATGAAGGGAGCAAAAAAAAGGATGTTCTTGCAGGGAACAAAGCCCAAAGCTTTGCATTTTGCATGCATGAAAGGGAAAGGAACAAGCAGTTTCATGGTGATGAATGATAATAAAGCCCAGTTCCTCTCAAAAAGTGGAAGCCATTCTTTCCTCACCAGTGGGTGCATCCTTTGAAATCACACCCACTGCCCAGGGTAGTACGGCGCACAGAAAGAACAAGCCACAGAAAATATAAGGTTAATAAACGTCTGCCAGGTGACACTGTTCTGTTTTTGAATGTTGATTGCCCAGGGGGAGTTCCCCAAATGGCACCATCTTCCTCAGCCTTTCCCTCTCACGCTTTCTCCCCAGCATGACGAACAGCACAAGCTTTATTCCTAGAAGTAATAAACGAACCTGAAGGATGCTCTGCCAAGCCATGCAAAATTAATTAGGTCAAGGACTCGGGTGGCTGCAGGGTGACTGTTACACTGACATTTTTAAGCAGACTGCCTGTAGCACAGCAGCTCTGCCCTGCCATCCCAAAGATCAGCATTATGGGACGTGTTCATCAAATCACTGAGCATAATAGTGTTTCCTTTTATAACTGTCATGGTTTCTTTCCTACATGCTCACTCCCCTTTTTCTTCTGCATTGTATTTATTATTATTATTTTGCCTACAAGAAAGGAAAGGTTTCTGAAATACGATCTGTTTTTTTCCTTTGTGCAACAGCTCCCTCTAATGTTCCCTCTTTCTTTTTTCCCCTCTATTTCCTAACGCAGAATAAAAAACCTTCAAGTTATACTCACAATTTGATGATTGGGGTTTCTTTGGACATTCTTCTGTGTTGTGAATACATGAATACCAAAACTCAACCTGACAAGAATTATATCTAGAAACTTTATATTTGTCCAATGAATTGGCTTTATCAACAGTACTAAACAATTATGCTGTGATTAAAAAGACTATAAATATTACTGAAACTGGCTTCCCTTGAACAGACTCCTTTGGGGATTTTCAATGTTTCAAAGCTTTATGTGCGATTTGATGGTAGCGACTGACTTACTGCTAACTTCTTTATTTGTCTTGTTTCAAAACCAGCCATCTCTGAGTATGTAAATATTTAAACTGACTAAAGATGCTTGACCAGATTTGTTCATGGATAAGCAGATGTGCTGTTCTGACTTCTCTTTGAGAAGTCTGTGAATAGCATAGTGTTGGATTAAAAAAAAAAAAAAAAAAAAACAACACCAAAACCCAGGCACAGAAAAAAGACAGGCCATACAGGTATGGGAAAATTAATTAGGAAGAATTGTAAAAGAGAAGAAGACAGACAAAACAGTGGGTATGAGAAGCAAAGGGTTAGGAAATGAATGATCAGTTGGATCAATAGATTTTAAAAGCAAGGAGGTCACTACCATTACCCAGGTCAGTCTCCTGCACAGTGTACGCCCTAGATCTGAAGGAGGTGGATTTCTTCTCCCCAGATACAGAGCTCCCAAATACTGTGGTTGTGGTTGTTTTCAAACAAACACTGCTGTTCGAAAACCTGTGTATGTGCACACTCAATGTAATGACATCCAATCTCCTATTTCAGGGTGAGAAGGCTTTTCATCCCCAGGAGTGTCACAAAATCCAGTTAATGTCTGGCCATTCAGTGTGAAAGCTGTTTCAAGGACCACTCAACATGAGCAAATAGTTGTAGCAGACTAATGGTAAGGTTCAAAACAACCACAGCACTTAGCAATTAATTAGCATTCTTGTTAAAAAAACTTGGTACAGATCTCTAAAGTTTGTTGGACCTAAAGGACCAAGTTTTATGCTAATTTGTTTCAATTAAGACTTAATCTTTTTTGCATTTATTTTTCAAGTGTGTTATCAGAAAAAATAGTCTTAGGAAGAGTTTCTCAAATTTAAAATAATCTTTAAAAAATGTAAAAAGCACATTATCTTCACTGGAAGTCAGTGTTTATGAATTATGCCCAAAATTTCTTACTGGTTATTTTTTGGGCTACTTTTAGGAACCTCAGTTTGAAACGTTGGGGATGTTTTAACTACGAGGTAAAAGAAGCCTAATAACCAGTGCATTTTAGTAAAATAACTTGTTTTAATTGGGGGAAATAAAAGCTTGTTATTAAATCGAGCACTCCACGAGTTCCTCATTTGCCAGTCAAAGCAACTACTTATTTTTACAAGCTCCCACCATCATATATGCTGACATTTTCATTCATGTCAATGTTGTCATATCTTGTGATGTCAGTATGAAATTTTAACGCTAATCTAAACAAAAATCCTTGTGCGTGTTCAGATACAGATACATGAGAGTCTTTGAAATTAAATCTCTGGCTATCATGCAACTGTAAACATAACTGCCTCTCAAAGACGCAAAGTCTCCAAAAACTAGTATTTAAAAATATATATATATATACACACACACATATATCTCAGGACAGTCATTTTAGGGTAAGTACAACTGTAAACTAAAAAGTAAAAACAAAAAAATGCCTTGAAATGCAGGGAAATTTTGTGTTTAGAGGACATGAAGTTAAAGATAAAAGTTCCTGATGGGGGACACAACTAGGTTTTCGGCATTCGGTAGCACCCTATCTTCTGGAGTACCCTGCTGGAACACGAAGTCTTTGGTGAGCGACTTGCTGGTCCTGTGCTTTGAAACAGTAGAAAAAGGGAAGGCAACTACGTTTGAAGGCACACCTGCTCTAATGCAAAGGAGGGAAAGTCAACCCACCTTTTTGTGAGAAGGAATCTGACTGCAATAAGGGACACATCTGGGGTTTTTCAGTCTCCCTCAGAGCTACAACATTGCCAGTTCTGTTGGCCTGCAGGCAACGTGGTACTGAGACACTGTGCAGAGTGCTGGCAGGGCAAGTGGGCGACTGCCTGCACCCGGGACGAGCCTTAGCAATGAATTGGATTGCCTCTTCCAAATCTCCAAGCTCCGAGCAAGGAATATACCCCAGAGTGAGAGTTTATATTGACTGAAAGCTTAAATTTAGAGCTCAGTTCAAAGCCATAGAAAAGATACAGATATTTATAGCCATATTAGAGCAGTGACTATAAACCTATGGGAAAAAAAGATAAATATTGTTAGTTGTATTTTAGTGGTGAACAGAAAAAAAATATCCTCTATATATTCTGTGCTACGCAGGGCTTCCCAGGTGATATTTCTGTTTCAGCCAGGTCTCAGCTCTCACCGGGGGACAAGCACACTTCTCAGTTCCTCTTTACATCTTCGGGTGTCTCACCCACTTAGCTGCACGCTGCAAATATAAGTTCAGCTCACACATTTCAATTACATAGGAAGCCAGTTCTCTCAGTCCCTCACTTTGCATCTGTCAGGTTGTGTGGTAAAAGGGCAGGAGACCCAGGGGCAGGGGGTGGCCCCCGTGCCACCTATGTGCATGCTATGTGGCCAGCTGTATGTACTTATATATATATGTGTGTGTGTATGTATATGAATCTTGTGTGTGTGTGTGCATGTGTGCCTGTTGGGAACACATGCTCAACCTTGATGCTGTCTGGACCTGGGGGCATAGGGCTGCAGCAGCTCCCCCTCTGCTGGGCTACTGCCTTCAGCAGCTCCACATCAGTATTTCATATTTGCATCCTCAAAGCTTTAGCAGAGGAACCACATCCCTGTTTAGCGGGGGAAACAGTTTTTTTATGGAGTGAGCCTTTGAAGATCGACCAGCTCTCCTTTCCTGAGCAGGGTTTGTTTATATTCTTTTTCACAGAGCTGCCTCAACCTTTTCAATGTGCACTGTAATACTAAGCTTAGATGTATGAGTGAAATAAAAATGGCCACCTTTACACTTACTTTGTAGAGAGATATATCTTTTTTTCTTTTCTCTCCTATTGGGATGCAAAAAAACATTTTACATCAGTATGTGAAAGTGAGACACAGGCAGAGTTAGAGCCAAGATGTCTGAACAAGTTAACACATAAGACTATTCATTTCTTCATTCAGTACTTAATTTATTAGACAGTAATAATCCTGCAGTAAGGAAAAGTTATCTATGCTGGAGTTCAACAAGAACCAGATTTTTCTTAAATTTTTTTTTTTAGTGAATTACACTTTTTTTCTAGACTTGCAGTGAACTTTGGCACAATCTTTTTATGAAGCAGCATTTTATGCAATGGGAAAAATGTCCAGCTGTTGAATTTACAACCAGCTGCAACCAGCATAAATGCTAGTGCTGACACCTGATGTAAGTAAGTCTCAGACACTTAAGCAAACCAACACAGCAGACTTGCTTGCAACTCTACATTTGGAACAGTGTTCTGGCTATAGGCAACGTTGTGCAAAGTACTGCAAGAAGAATTTGTAGGAAAGTTTGAGGACAATACCAAGATTCAAGGGAGCCAGACAATTGTGAAGAGTGTACTAGTGCTTCAGAGAAATTGTTTAACCATCAATTGATTAATACCTTTCCCTACAAACAGACTCTCAGGAAACCAGTAATCATGAAGTAGCTCTCACTGAGATCTGATTTCAAGATGATTTTCGACCTCTCTAAACTGAGTCTCAGACACATGGTTTCAGTTCTGGCAATAGCGCAGGTTTCTGTGCCACAGTGAGGAAATGCTGGTGGGGGTATTTACAGTGACTAACATTAGGCAGCTGTCTTAGGCTGTGTCTGCAACAACAATCAGGGCAGCGTAGCAAGAACTGATCTGGAGGGCAAAAGTGTCCATACCACCTGCAGTTTGGAGGCTTTACTTCAGATCATTTCTAGTGTGCTTCTGTAGACTGAATACCTCCTGGAAGCTGGAGCACACCTGGAACCCATCTTTTAGGATAGTCTCAACTGAAACCCCAAGCCCTCTCCTTTCTGCAAAAGCATGGCAAGCCGGAGTGATAAGGAAATTTATTTCAAAAGCACTCTGCTGATCCAAACTACAATGCTAATGGAGACACCAGATTAAATGACCAGATTAGGGACCTGAACAGGGAAAGGAAAGAAAAAGACAATATTCTGGCTCTTTGCCCCATTGGAGGAAACTATAGGCTGACTCTCTTAATTTAGGAACTTAAACCAGATGCCCAAAGTTGATACTGTAAGTATCCTTCCTGACCTTTCTGAGGGACCTACTGTTCAATCAGGATGAAAATAATTCCTTTTTTTCCCCCTATCTTTTTCTGTGTAGCCTATTGACTTACGTGTTGGCATCATATCCTGCAACTCCTAGATAGTACTTGTCACACATAGATGTGCCTAAAACATAAGCAAGGTATTATCTCTCTTTACACTGTAGATACATTAACACCCTGTTATATCTGACCACGGATACCTGTGTTAGCTGTCAGCTGGAAGCTTTTCTGTCTTCAGAAAAGCACACCACATAAGGTCTGGTTCAAATCTGATATCAACAAAATCCCTCTAAACTTGCTTTTCTCTGAATGTGGTATTCTCCAGATCCCACTTCAGACAACATCCAGGATGAGCTGAACAGAGGGAGGCTTTAGACAGCTGGTTCCTATTGTTGCTAATGCTGCTGCTGAAATAAAGGTGGTGTTATTGTCTGATGGGGTTTCCAGCAGTGCAGTTCCTTTCTAGCTGCTTGAGTTTAATTGTACATGTTCCTGTGAGGTCAAAGGACCAAAAAGCTCTCGCTTCTGGTTCTCAGACACATCGTTTCTTCAGGCAGACGAGAAGGGCATGGGAGTGTCTATATTGCAGCGGTTTGTGCAGTTCCACATATATTCATTGCATTGTCATATCATAAGAAAAATAATAACTGCTGCTACATTTAAATAAGAAGCTTTCTGCTGATAAACTACCTCAAGTATTTTCTGAAGGTGGGACTCTGTGTACTACCCATGAGAAATAGACTACTGCAAGGAAATGAGTAAGAACAACCAGTACACACAGAAAAGCGGTGTAAGTGATATTAAGGCACCCCTGCATGCTTCACAGAGATGCATGTTTCTCCTTTCATCTCACAGTAGGCAAGCATGCTGTAGGACTGTTGGACTCAGTACAAACAAGCAAAAATGATATCTACAGAAGTGATCTGTAAAAGGAAGACATCAGCATATGAACAAAGAGCTAATAAACCATGCGCCAGTGAAAACAGCATCAGAATATACAGCATGAACAGTAAACTTTGTATAACCATGTGGTGAGTTGACCCTGGCTGGACACCAGGTGCCCGTCAAAGCCGCTCTATCACTCCACTCCTCAGCTGGACAGAGAAGAGAAAACATAGTGAAAGACTCATTGGTTGAGATAAGGACAGGGAGAGATCACTCATCAATTACCATCACAGGCAAAACAGGCTCGACTCAGGGAAATTCATGTAATTTATTGCCACTCCCCTCAGAGTAGGGTAATGAGAAATAAAAAATAAATCTTAAACCACCCTCCTGCCCCCCCTCCCTTCCTCCTGGGCTCAACTTGACTCCTGATTTGCTCTACCTCCTCCCCCCGAGTGGCGCAGGGGGATGAGGAATGGGGGTTGTGGTCAGTTCATCACACGTTGTCTCTGCCGCTACTTCCTCCTCAAGGGGAGGACTCTTCACACTCTTCCCCCGCTCCAGCGTGGGGTCCCTCCCATGGGAGACAGTCCTCCATGAACTTCTCCAACGGGAATCGTTCCCACGGGCTGCAGTTCATGAACTGTTCCAGCATGGGTCCCTTCCATGGGGTGCAGTCCTTCAAGAACAGACTGCTCCAGTGTGGGTCCCCCATGGGGTCACAAGTCCTGACAGCAAACCTGCTCCAGCAGGGGCTCCTGTCTCCACAAGTCCACAGGTCCTGACAGGAGCCTACTCCAGCATGGGCTTCCCACAGGGTCACAGCCTCCTGCAGGTGCATCCACCTGCTCTGGCGTGGGGTCCTCCATGGGCTGCAGGTGGACAGCCTGCCTCTCCATGGTCTTCACCACGGGCTGCAGGGGAATCTCTGCTCTGATGCCTGGAGCACCTCCTCCCCCTCCTTCTTCATTGACCTTGGTGTCTGCATAGTCGTTCCTCTCACATATTCTCACTCCTCTCTCTGGCTGCAGTTGCCATTGTGTAGGTTTTTTTCCCCTTTCTTAAATACGTTATCCCAGAGGCGCTACTGCTGTCACTAATGGGCTCAGCTTTGGCCAGCAGCGGGTCTGTCTTGGAGGTGGCTGGCATTGGCTCTATCGGATATGGGGGAAGCTTCTAGCACCTTCTCACAGAAGCCACCCCTGTAGCCCCCCCACTACCAAAACCCTGACATGCAAACCCAATACAAACCAATAATTTTGGGGTGCGTTTCAGATTGTTCCTGGGTGCCTATTAACAGTGTCAGAATTGGGACCTATACAGGAAAAACATGATGTCAAGATGGTTTCAAGGTAACTTCATGTATGTTTGAAGAATGAAGATAACAGTAACTGTTGTAACCTAGGAATTAAGAAAAAGCAAGGGAAGCCATCTAGTACCAGGTATAAAGGTTTTGCTCCAACTAGAGAAATTAAACAGCAGCTATAGCAAGACAAATATCAAACAGATACCTCTAGGAGCTTCCTGAATTCTAACTTGAGGTTAAGTTCGGCAGACCCAATAAAAATCAGGCATAACCAATGTGCAGCTGTTTACCCTGAGAGAGTAAGAAAAGAGATAGTTGATTAATATATCTGTCTCATACCTCATTAGACAGCTAACCCTCGCTGTGCATTAAAGGCTTTTTACCAAGTATGTTCTGGCATCATATCAGAGAATTACTTTCTAAATATAATGCAGCATTTAACAAAGTTAGCTTCAATTTTTATTGCTTCCCCCAAGGTCGGTGTTCAGTGTTTCTCCACACAATAAGAGGGAGCCTTGGGACTTTACCTCTGCCCCTCTAAATGCCACTTCCTCCTCTAAACATACAAATTAGGAATACATCCAGAATAAAGGTAATGCTGAGTTTAAAATGAAAACTGATTTTTAGGTCCTGGATAAAAGAGGAAACATTCAGTCTCAACACAAAATTATTTATGAAATCAAAGTTTTTTGAAGTAAAATTTTAAAATTTACAAATGCAAAGAAGTTTTAAAAGAAACTTGTTCTATGGACTTTTTCTGTCTTTGGAATGAATTATGCATAAACTTTTGTACAGATCTGGCAAGCAGGTCTTTTGGATTGTGATATAGAACAAATCCATACATTAATATGAAAGAAAGGACTAGCACTAAGATAACTTAAAGCATTGCTGGCTAGTACCACCAAAATCACTTTTATCAACTCAACCTTTCCAAAAAACTGCAGAAGTTAGATTTTGCTGAGAAAATTAAGATCACTGACGTCAATGATTTTTTTTGTAATTTGGCAGTTAGTTTGCCATAGATGAAGCTGAGTAATCAGTGGACCTTGCCTAAAATAAGAAACCATACACTTGAAATATATCTTGAACTTATGTTTTTTGAATTTGGAATAGTTAAGGATTTTCATAGTCTGCACTGTTTTATAGCTTTTCGTTCAAACTTAGCTGAATACTGAGCATCAAAAATCAGTTCCTTTTGTACAGATGCAAAAATCCTCTGCTGAATTTGCATAACTAGGTTTATTCTTTCTCCATACTTTTCTTGGAAGCTTTTCTTCTCAGTGAAAGAAAATACCTACAAAAAGTGAGAAAAAGCTCCATATTATATAGACCAGATCTGAGTTCTCCCACATTCTAGCTAAGTATTTTTTTGCATATGCAGTGAGGACATGGTACATCAAGGGAATTCAGCTTTGATATTCAGATAAATACATCCTTTGTTGTTTTAAATTCAAGGAGATTTTTGTGAAATTCTTACTTGTCCTTAGGGAAAAATAAACATATTGGACATAGATGCTTCTGTGCTACTGAACTTCCTAAAACAGTTTAATGAGTAGTCATGCAAATGTATTATTCTTAATTTTTGTCATCTATCTGCAGCCTTCTAAAATAGCAAAAGCTAAATCTTAGCACTTCCCTATGGCTCAGGACTCTCAACCAAACTGGAACATTTCAGTCTTGTGCATGAGCCTACTGCAACTTCTTTTCATTTAGTTACTGTAGGCAGTCTATCCTACCACAAAGGGACATGCAGGATACTGCTTGGTAAACTTAAGAAGTTCTGCAGGGAATTAAAATTTCCTTCAGACCAGTAAATTGCATTATTAATGTTGGATAGGATAAAAGTAACTTGGGGGCCAATTTACAGAAATTAAACCTCATGTTATGGTAGTCTTCCAACAGGTATCAGCTCCTTCACAGGATCATCAGAGGGAAAAACAATAATCTAAATCTAGATATTCAAAGAACCTGTAATCTTTCAGGTTATATTTATATAATAGTAAATAATAAAGGCATGCCTTTATTAGAGACAGTGGGCACAAACTGAAATAAGAGAAATTCCTTTTAAATAGTAGAAAGACCCTATTACTCTAAGAGTCATCAAACACTGGACCAGGTTGGCCTGGGAGATTGTGGAGTCTCCACCTTTGTGACTGGAGTCAAGCCCTGACTGGACACAGTCCTGAGCAACCTGCTCCATCAGACCCTGCTCTGAGCAGGAGGTGGGAGTAGGGACCTCCAGAAGTGCCTTCCAGCTCCACCCATCCTTTCAAAGTTAGCCACTTTAAAGAAGTGATCCAACAGAAATGTTTAAAAATGAACTCATTTTTCTTTAATGTGCAACTAAAATAGGTAGGATGTTAAAAAGACTTCACCAAAAATAATATAAATAGCGATTACATACTTCAAAAGAGAGAATTATTCCTGTTAAATTAGGGGATAAATATTTTAAATGAAATTTAATCATATACTATAAAAATAAGTAATAAATATACAGATAGCAGCTGGAAAATAGTAGATAAAATAATTGAATATTAATAAAAGAAATAATAGAAACTGTTGTGCTTACACACTTTTGTAGGATCAGCTATAAATCCTTTTCAGGAACTTGTAGCAAAAGAAAAAAAAAAAAGAGAAGGTTTTAAGGCTTCTGTGTAAAATTAAATTGACCCAAAGATATTTAAGACTAAGTATCATTGCACCTAAGCCTGCTGTACACTTTGATTCTTACTTAGAATAACAGCCTTGTGGCATAAATATTCTAGTGGCCTAAATATTCATTTATTCTTAGAGGTGTGTAGCAGTAGGACAAGAGGTAGAAGAGTAGATTTGGCTTTCTGTCAAGCTTCCATTGGAAAAGATGTCTGATTCAATGTAACAAGAAATAAGGTGGATTAACTAAATGATTCGGGGTTTTTTGGATGGTTCAGCACTACTGATGGAGCCTTCTGCTTCAGAAGAAATTTAAAATCTTGACTTTAAATTTAAAGTACTTGAACTTACATATTCTTTCCAGCTATCAAATGGCTTTTTCTTTTGGAGATGGGTAGTAGACTTGTCTCTCTCATGTTTTTGCAGCTTCATTAACCAAGCAGGTCATCAGAATGGTCTTGAGGTATGATTTGTTCACATCTCCCTCAGATGGTACCTACAGGTCAGTTCTCAAGCATTCCATTTAATTTCATCTCCTTCAGGACTTTGGTTCTATTTCTTCAAGTAGAATGAGAGGAAATGGCCTCAAGTTGAGCCAGGGGAGGTTTAGATTGGATATTAGGAAAAATTTCTTTACTGAAAGAGTGGTCAAGCATTGGAACAGGCTGCCCAGAGAGGTGGTGGAGTCACCATCCCTGGAGGTGTTCAAAAAACATGTAGACGTGGCACTTTGGGACATGGTTTAGTAGGCATGGTGGTGTTGGGTTGACGGTTGGACTAGATGATCTCAGAGGTCTTTTCCAACCTTAATGATTCTATTCTATTCTAAATGTGAGAATGACAAACTGGAATGTAAAGTCTCCCTTCTTTTTTTTTTTCTTTGTTTTTTCCCTGTCCTCTCACCCCCTACCCCAAACCCAGGGACTTCTGCAGTTTCTTTCCTATCTCCAAAAATCTTCAGCAATTAAGCTTCACAACAGATTTTGAGACTTAGGTAAACATCCAGCAGACAACTAATGCCTAGCATCCCTGGGAGACAGCTGATCAGGCACATAAAGGTTGGGTTTTCTCTATGCGTGCCAAGCTTTATCAGATCACATGAGACCCATGAAGCTTTGAAATTTGACTCTGTTACTCATACAGGCTTGTGCTATGCAATTTAGGCATTCCTTATAGTCCTAGCTGTCACCATCTGTCACTGCAAAAAGAGATAATATTTGACAAAACTCTTTAGTGTTGCCATTTTGATAGTGCAGAAAATAGAAAGTGGCTGTTACAGCCTTCATGTGATATATTAATTAAAACCCTTCCATTTAATTAAAATGTTTGTCTGTGTATACATACTTATTTATGTAAAGCATAGAATTCCACTCTATTTTGGAATAATCTAATAGGGTAGATTAATGAACTGGATCATTTCCACATCCAAAGTTTTGCCATATGTTTCAGTTAAAGTGAGATCCAAAGGCAGTATCCAGTTCATTAAGGATCTTATTCTCTTGCTGCTTGGGAGGTATTTGCTTCCTTTTCTCTCCTGGATCAGTGAAGGCATTTATACATTTTGATTCTCTTGTAACCTTGCTTGGCTAGAGAGGAGTACTTTTATCACCCACCTCCTCTTGATTTTCAAGTGCTGTAGTAATTGATTAATAAAATTATTTTCATTCTTCTCACCAATGTTAACAACAACCAAAAAAAAAACGCCAAGAAAAAGAAAAGGCTTGAATTTGTGACTTTCTGAAGCCCTGAAGTTCTTACTAAATTATACATTGCTTCTTCGTCTTATACTGTTAGATATGGCCTAGGTAGATACTTCAGAGCCCAAATATTCAAATTTTAAAATGTACATGAGTGAGAAAGAAAATAAATATAACAAGTCTTTTTTTTTTCCTAGACTCAAGCCTGAATACTTAATATTTTGCTCTATATTAGGTCTGTCACAAATACATATGTGTTTGTCATGAGGAAGATTTCCTAGGACACTTTACAAAGCGACACGTATAAGGAAAGTGTACTAAAACTGCCCTGACATTGCTATTAGCCTCTATTCATGAAGAAGGTATAAAAATGACAGTCATATACATTTGCGTTTGAACACCAGTAAAAACACAAACTCTGGTCACCTAAATTCTTATTTCTCATTACTGTATGTTGCATTTTTTCTCTCATATAGAAGAAAGGCAACCATAAAAGAGAGAGAGAGAACTGATAATATCTGACAGGTCTCTTCACAGCCCCTGTTTTGTTAGTTTGGAAACAGAAGGTATCTGTTGTAGCTCTACTTCAATAAAGCCCCTTACGGCTTCCAGCTGTTACCAGTATGATCAGCCTTTCTGTGGACAAGAAGCGGTTCCATGGGTTCCCTCTCTGGTGCCAACTGTGCTCTACGGTTAAAGCTGAACCCACAGCAGCACACACCTGTGTGTAGCTCACACGCTCATTTTTAAATCACATGCATTATGTACCTCCCACAGGGAACAATATTTCCTGAAAATAATCCGATCAGACAGAGCGAGTAACTCCTGGATGAATCAAATCTCCTTATATTATCACACACTCAAGAAAGACCGAAGAGACCAAGCTGCAGCTTTCAGCGTGTGGAGCTGAATCATTTGACCACAGGATATAGTCAAGGAAAGGAGCAGCTTTGACCAGCTTGACTCCAGCCTTGAGATATTATCAGCCACTCTTTGGTGTTTGTAACAATAAACTTGCAGAAACTGAAAAAAAAAAGAAACTGAAAGATTCTGAGGGTTATTTTGGTTTGAAGATTTTCTTTTTTAAAGGCATTTCACAGTATTTGGTGACCCCTAGTGGACAGAGTTACATTTGCAGTTCTTCCGAATGAAAATCTGTATTCTGTGCCTATTTTCAGGAAAGACTGCAATGCAACGTTATCGAGTTCTGACCATTTGCCTAATTATTTCACAAGCTAATCCCCAGCTCTCAAATTTGTATGTCCCCTTGTAATTGTGAACCTGCTTAAACTGAAAAGTGAGGACAAACAAATTATTCTTTATAAAAAGTCTGCAAGATAAAAAAAAATCCTGACGGACTCATTAGCAAGTGTAATAACAGAAACAGCTCAAACATACTAAAAGAATGTAAAAACTCAGGCTGCTGGTCCCCAGTTTTTCAAAATTGAACTGTAAGTTTGCAAAAATCATGTTCAAATGCTCTGAAATATTTTTTATTTACCAGGGTAAACTATGCCATTTCCCTAGGAAGTTCCCCTTAAAAATCATTGCTATCAAGTACACTGTCATAGTACCATGTGCATTTTTCTCCTGTTTTAGCACCAGCTGTAGTGTAAACACTCATGTCAGCATAGCATGGGAATGAATTTTACAGTCTCCTTCAAATTCTTTGATTAGAAATTACAGACCTTTCCTTATGCACTCTGTAGGTGGAGACTTCTTCTTCTCCTCCCTACTCTCTTTGACTCTTTTTCCTTCCTACTCTTCCTTGATGGGTCTCTCTCTCTATCTCTTCCCAGGGGTAGGAAGTACCTTTCCTTCACCTGCACTCCACTACAGATACACCCTGGGGAGCTTGGGGTGAAAGATCAGGAAATTATCTTCTCTTACTTCATTATTATACTATAACCATTATTTTATTGTTTGATTATTCAGGGTAAAAAGAATTATTCCATTCCCATGGCTGATATCAGAAGGTCACTTTTCTGAGTTTTGTTTATTTCTTTATTGTAACAGCCTGTGGTAGTTGGCAGAGAGGGTTGATAATTGTTGGATTTAAGTTTAATTAGGAGCTGTAACTGAGAAAAAAGAATATCATTCACTCTTGGCAGTAAAATCATCAGTGGCAGTAAAATAATCAGTAAACCTAATTCTCTCAAATTATGACTGTATTCCCTTAAGGAAGAAAAATGGAACAGAGCAGAAGAGCAGATCAGAAATGGCTGTGCATTCCTTACAGAGGTGATAACATCGTTGTGGAGGCGATGGACAGCGTAGAGCAAGCAATAAATGCTAAGGACTTCATAGTCAGTGAAGTCTGATTCATACTGGCTTCTTCATCATGCAATTCATTAGATTGGCACAATCCTGAGCACTTCCATCTCATTCAGCCATGGTTAGCTCCCTCTCAGATGTCTCTAGTCTTTTGGCTTTTTTTGCTAAAAATAATAATAATTTTAAAAAATCAGTCTCTGATCCACCGCTTGACTGCAGCATTTCCTACCATGCCATGAACGACCATTCAGAACATAAACTCCTCTGATGAGCAATAATCCAGGCTACTTCAATAAGGATAGGAGAGATGTTTTGATTCAGACTTCCAGTGAGGCATGCAGGGATGTCTCATGGTCTTTAATTCCTTCATTAAGACATCAGCACAATGCACAAAAGGAGTACAGATTTAAAAGGTGAACCTTGCACCACACTGAGTCACAGAACTGCTGCTGCTGCTACTTCTGGAAGTTTTCCATGGTGAAAGGAAAGAAGAGTTCTTGTAACAGCCTCCCTCCATCTGCCCTCTGGGTATATAAGCAGGTGGTTTATGCCAGCCAGTTTCTTGTGTCTCTCCCATGCGCTCAGTGCTTTGAACTGTCCTCACCTTAGCTTCTGCTAAGCTGTTTCAAAGTTGAGAGGTTTTTCACTTTGGATGTAACACTAACACAAGCAGTTCCCCTGCCAACACAGCATTCTCCTGCGACACTGAACCCTGCGACAATCTCTACCTTTTTTTTTCCCCCATCAATAAAATCACTCTGTCTTGCCACTGAGGAAGATATCTTCATATACACTCAATTTATCCAAACATTTCTTTAGAGACTATTTCATGTTCAAGAGTCCCTAAAAACAGCATCACACAGTAAGACTAATTTACCCTTGTGACAGTCTCAGGTGGAGACAAAGCGCAGTAGCATAGTATCAAATTTATTTCATTAGCAGTAGCGTGAAAATATTGCAGTCTAACTAATATTCCACCTCTCCGTTTAGTTCTCTCCATAGGTATGTATTGAAATACACTTACTGCATAGAACTGATCTCTTCCTCATCTTTTACATCTGAGATTTTCCCAAACGTGAAGCAGGAGTTTTAGTAGTCATTCCAAGGTTTCCCGTATTTTTAATTAATGTATATTACATTCATCACTGCCTAGGACTTACCTACCTACATTGATTGTCAATCAAATTCAGTGGTCAATTTTTGACCTTATATCAGTTATTATTTGTTTATTTCACCATTATTCTGTATTTCATTCTGTATTCTGTGGCATTGCCCTTCCTTCCCTTTGCCACAATGAACACTGGCTTTACTCCTGCTGAGTCAGGTTTGCTTGTTAACCTTCTAGTCCCATAATGTGGAAACTATAAGATCACATGAATCGCTACCAACATTTGCTCCACTCAATATGGTAAAAGCCTTCTTGAGAAAAGATGTGTCTTGGCCAGCCGCAGAGAAAATCAGCGGGATGGCTACCAGAAAGCTTTATTCCCTCTTTGGCAGGAGAGAACAACAGGTGCGTAGCTCATCTCGCTGGGCTGGTTTGTTAACAAAGACAAGGTCAGTATCTACTCTTGAAAAGACTTAGAAAACAAAGCTGAGTACTCATAATAATGCATCTAATGTATGGCCTGCTACCAGCTGTAAGGTTAGGATAGCTGGGCAAAACATATTGCAGTCTGTGTAACGTAAAGAAAAACTGACAGGCAATAATCTGTCTATCGCCATTGACATTAAACAGCTACTGGCACAAACATATCCACTAAAAAAGTTAGGAAACACAAATGAAAGAGAGACCATTATTTTCAACACAGTAATTATGCCTGGTAAATGCATGCGTACTTTTTATGATAAGACATTCTTAAAAGACTTGCAACAACCTCCTCTACCCTTCTATGGACTGTTCAGAATTACTTTGGTGATTGTAGAGAGTATGATGGATTTTAATTACCATGACATTTGCCCATGCTATGACTGAGCACTAAGACCTTATAAATTTTAATGAAATAATGTGGAGGCACTTGGGTCTAGTAGATAGACCACTGGACCAAAACTTGGAATTCAGTTCCCAGCTCTACCACTCCATCCCTCCTTGACTGGTCTTAGACAAATTCCCTCTCTTTTCTGTCTTTTATTTTCTCTGTTCATAAAAGAGGCATAATATTTACCTCCTCTGAAATGTACCTATATCTTTTCTACAGAAGAGCGTTAGGAAAAGCTGAATATTATTTGTTATTAAAGTTTAACTTGATAGAGATAACTGTATGACTGTAGTAGATCATGCCTTCCAACTACAACAGAGCAGGCAGACTTTCTGAGGGCCATGCATGCAGTAACTTCAATGGAAGGACACACTATTGCATTGACAAGAGTCACTTTGTGATCTTTGCCGAAAGGTTTGTCACACAAACCAATTCCGATCTATCTAGGTAGAAGGTCCAGAAGTTCTACCTGCGTCAAGCAGCTTGTCTGAAAATTAAAGAAGTGAGAAGAAATTATGAGTATTTAGAACTTGGAAGGGGTGTGAGAGTGCTGAGTGGTCTTAATAAAAAAAAAAAACAAAACCCCACACATACACACACCAACCCCCCAAAAAAGAAAGAAAAAACAAACTTCTTTTGCAAGCAGTCTATTTCTGTTGCTATTTACTACATAATACCTGCAGTGTAATAGTGGTCAGTTTAGAGACACCCAAAGACAGGTTTTTGAAAGGGACAAAAAACCCATAAGCGACACATTAGTCCTACAGTACTGCAACTTCACGGAGCTGCCGAACTGGAAATGAGTAAAAGTAGCTTAAGAGCAGTAAAAATGCAAACCCAACATGTGTCAGCACTTCTGAGGACAACCGCGAGAAACAGACTGTGTTTATGCATTCAAAAGATATTACCAGGGAATGCTTTTGGAGTGGCACAGTGCCATCAGGTCACGCTCGGCTATGGTGTCTGATCACACACATCTGGAAAGAGCCATTGCTGAATGCAGCCACTTAAGTATAACATATAGATCTTTGCAACAACTCATACAGTCTGACAAGACGCAAAAACACCTTTGCAGTTCCAGAGGAAGACCTCACAAAATCTAATAAAATGTTGGACAGTGCAGGCTTCTGAAGACATTAAAATAATATATGTTCCCTGGTTAATCCAATCAGAAGAAGAAAGTGCCACAGGAGGCTGCTCACTACTACAGCTGTCTGTGAAAAATGAGATTTTGCTTAAAGGAAAGACAGCAGTTATTCCAACAGATTCAAGGTGTGACATCATGAGCAAATTTTATTCTACCTAACTTCAGATGTCAACATGAGAGAAACATGCACTTTAAGGGTGCAATTCATCTGAGCTGTTTTAAATGCCTGCCTAGATGAGATGATATGAGATGAAGAGCACCCTGAAAGTGCATTTTTCTTTAACAGCTATTAAAGGAGTCTTGGGTGAGTTGCTCAGACACACAGGTCTATATGGAAGACATCTGCATCTGATTAGGTAAATCCCACCCTGTGAGACTGAATTTTGAGTAAAAAGACTTTTCTAAACCAAGCCAAGAGAGTCCAGCCAAGTGCAAAAGCACAATTCAAAAGAAAAGTTAAACAAAATGAAAGGTACAAATGATGCAGTGAGATATAACAGATTCACTGTTCAACCTCCTGAAATCCTGATGTAACAGCTAAACACTGGAAAAGACTTAAGGAGCAGAACTGTGTGATAACAGTAAATTAGTACTCTTCAATGTGTGTTACGCAGTTTTTCTGAAGGGTAGCGTCGTGGTTTAACCCCAGTCATCAACTAAGCACCACACAGCTCCTCACTCACCCTCCCCGCCCCCAGTGGGATGGGGGAGAGAATCGGGAAAAAAAAAGTAAAACCTGTGGGTTGAGATAATAGGACTGCAAAGGAAGAGAAAGTAGTAATAATAATAATAATGATAAAAGAATATACAAAACAAGTGATGCACAATGCAATTGCTCACCACCCACTGACTGATGCCCAGACAGTTCCCGAGCGGCAGTCGCTGCCCCCCGGCCAACTCCCCCCAGTTTATATATTGAGCATGACATCATATGGTATGGAATAGCCCTTTGGTCAGTTTGGGTCAGCTGTCCTGGCTGTGCCCCCTCCCAGCTTCTTGTGCACCTGGCAGAGCATGCGAAGCTAAAAAGTCCTTGACTAGGGTAAGCACTACTTAGCAACAACTAAAACATCAGTGTGCTGTCAACATTATTCTCCTACTAAATCCAAAACACAGCACTATGCCAGCTACTAGAAAGAAAATTAACTCTATCCCAGCTGAAGCCAGGACAGATAGTTAGGCAACAGATGGAAACAGAAGACATATTTTGAAAAATATAGTATAGTAATACACTCTGCTGAGACAACAGGTTAACTGCAAGTGCTGCAAAAGAACCAAAATGATTAAGTAACATGTTAAGGTTACTGCATTATAAATAAGGTATTTTTCTTTTAGTGAGACCCTTTTTTGCATCTTTTCCAGGAAAACCAAGTTACCTGTGTAAACAGCTAAAGATGATTGATAAAATAAGACACTGCATCCGTGGTTATGTTTAGCCGCTATACTATACCTTCCTTGAGCCAGCAGTAGTGCACCGCTAGGCTGAATGAAGGGTTAGTGTCTGCTACCTGTGAAAATCAGACCAGCAGAGCAGTTACAGGCCAGACCAAGAAGCAGTTAAGATAATCCCAGAGTAAGCAGCTTCCTCTAACAACCCAAAGAAGAAAAGGAAGTATCGGAGGCTATACACAGATGAGCAACTGTGGGTCTAGCCAGCAAGCAGGTCTATAAATAGGAAAGAGCACAAACACAAAGCTTTTTTGAGATATCTTGTATGAGGTAGCTACAGAGTCACAAGCAGCAATGGAAATAAAACCAAAGACTTCAAAAATAAAAGCAGATGCCTGGTGCACATGGGTAAGCACAGCTAAAGCTAGAACCGTTAGGACACAGGTGGGACAATAGGAGATCAGAACTAATCTATCCACAGCAAGGATAGATTCAGCAAGATGCCACTCAATACAAGTGTAAGCAGTAACAGGACAGGCTAAGTCTGTGTCTAACATCAACTGTGCAAGCAGAAGAGGGCATACTGGTTAGGAAAAACAGCACAGATAAAGGACTGTGCAGCAGACTAACATCCCCTACACACCTAGCAACCTCTGCCCTCCCAAAAGTAACTAATTGTTTGCAAACAAACCCTACTAAAAACAATAGCTGTTAATATGAAGTGGAGAAATCATCTTGATGTTCAAAGACTGAATTCTGGGTAGCAGAAAGCAAGCATTTCAAAGAGAAACCAAGTAGCCATTCTGCATGCATCAGTATAGCAGTCCATGGCACCAGTAATTTTCCTAAAGAAGAAATAGTTTGGTTTTTTGCAGCATGGACTTGCTCTTGCTTTAACCCAGAATGCAGTTCATGGGACACAGAGTAATAATGAGTCCTGCAGATCAACAGCCATGAACGTTTTCAATGTCTAAACAACAGCCTGTGAAAAGGAGGAATATGAACTCAGGTCTCCTGGATGATCTGTTAAACCACTGAGCTTTTGGTTTAAAGAGGCCTAGAAGTCATCATCAGTTCACATTGTCCAGAACACAGGAATGAGAACAGGTCACAACTACAGGCTAAAAGTTTTTAAAACAATCAGAGAATTACTAATTATATTTTATTTCTGGCAGCAGTGCATTTCCTCCAGGGCAGATTGAGTTTTTAAACCTGTAGCCAGTAATTACAGCCTGGTTTTGTTGTCTCACACTGAACAAGCTACACTGCTACAAGTCTCTTCTAGAAGTTTGCAACTCCCTGTTAATGTTTCTGCAACCTCCCTTAGGGAAGTCATGACACTGCTGAAGATAATCAACATTATCTTCTCCCTTCAAGTTACAGCTTTTGGAAAAACATTTTGCTCTAACTGTCTTTTCCTTTTTGGAGTCCAGCCAAGAAACAGCAAAAGTGATATAGGGGAAGAAAGGGGAAGGGTGTCCATGCCACACTAACAGGCTTGGCATAGGCTCAGAATGGCAATAGCTTCAGATAAGAGCTTTTATTTACAAACAGTAGGGTTTCCCACCCCCAGTCACTGGATCAAATAAACAAGGATGGATTGGTAAAGCCACATTAACCCTCCTTTCTCCACAACTGACTCCACAACTGATGATAGCACAAGATGGACAGATAGCAGAGACAGATGTCCAAGCTCTAAATCTCTTAACACCAGGGCTATAGAGCTCACTGATGTTCATGATCTTTTATTGTAGTCTTTACAGATTCTGGCCGTGCATCTGCTGGGTACTACATGAGCTCCACACACTTGTTACTCACCTTAACCAGTTTCTTTTTTCCTGCTCCTAGCTCATTCCTTTAAATCTGCATAAACACAAGGGCTCTCCAGTAACTGTTGTCTGAGCAATGACATTATAAGCAGCTGCTTCTCTTCCCTCCATGAGACGCTTACCTTGAGAAGCTGGTATGAGCCGGGAGATGGGGTCCCAGACAATGATACAGGCATGACAAGTTTCTTGACTAGCAGGGAAAATGTCCTGACACAGGGAAATTTAAGAGATTCAAACTCTTTTGTCCTTTGTATCTTGGGTACAGAACATATGAAGGTTTCCTTGGAAGTTTCCTTGGGCCCTCTCCCATGTTCTGTAGGTGAATAGTCCTGCTGCTTTCAGCCAGAAAAAGTTATGTCCATTCAGCATATGAGTGACTGAATTATTTTGTCACCTACCAGCAGTTTTAGATGACTATCCAGGCAGAAAAATTGCATGTCCCTGATACTTCTTGCAGCAGGAGGCCTTGTGCCTCAGTAATATTAGGCTTTCATACCTGATAATAACCCATGGTGGCAAAAATAGATACAATAAGCTCAAGTGGCAAAACCTTTCAAATGGCAATAATGTCAGGGGGGAACTACTTATGCTGAATCCATTTGGCCTTATCATTGCAACTGCTAGAAGGCTGTGGATGATACTTAGACACTTTATATTACGGCCAAGGGCCCCCAGAGCACTCAGAAGAACAGCACAAATCTGTTTAAAGTGAGTTCTCTGTTTTCTTCCATCTTCTGAGATGACCTTCCCTATGGATTAGGCTACTAGCCCGATAAAGCTGTTCTTCCCAGAATACGTTTACCTTCTACTTACGTCAGTCTCATTGACAACAGTGCTGTGGTATCTAAGCTGGAGAAGTACTTCAAGAATGGCAAGAGGTTTGGGAGTTCATGCCTGAAACATCTGGAGTGCTTCTCTCTTGGGTGACCCAGACATGCACAAACTCTGGTGAATCACAGCTCTCCCAGCAGTGGGGTCCGTTTGCAGAGTTATGCAGCTGAATACTGTGTCAGGATGCTCTCTTCTTATTCTCCTCTGCTGAAAAATAAAACACTTTGTAGAAAGAAGTGGCAAAGTTCTTATTGCCAAGTCATTGGACACAGTGACCTGGCAGAATCTGAAAATGATGCATAATTCTGAATCTGTGAAGCTCATATTTTTAAAAAGAAAGAGACAAACACAATTTATGCATCATGATAAATGATCTGCTGCTTAGTGAAGATAAATAACCGGCCACCTATTCTATGAAACACTGTGACATTTGTGTGCTTTTTTATTAAATGCATAATCAAGATGAAAAATTGGTCCCTGGTCGAAGTTCTCTCCTTCCCAGCTTTGAAACGTCCTTCCAAAGGTAAATGAAGCATTCCAGCTACAGATCCCTCAGGTGTTGTAACATAATTTCTGGGTTACATGCAGAAAGTCTTTTAATGGGTCTTACATTTTTAAAGTCTTACATTTTCCTTTCCTTTCAATGCATTTTTTTCAGAAACTGCATTTAGACAGAATATTCCTATCCAGCTCTGATAGCCACGGTACCAGCGGTCCAAAATGTCTTTTTAGAAATCAGACCAGGGCAATTATCAGAAATTTCTTTCCAGAAGAAACTGAAAGCACAAATGTACTCTAAGAGAGATTTCAGAAAATGCAAATGCTAAAAATATTTGAAGTAGATTTGCAAGCCTTGAGATGCTTCCTTTATACATGCTTTTATGCAGTGACGTGCACAGGAACAGGCAGCCTTTGAAGGTCAGGGTTAGAAAGCAGAACCTTTATTTTTATTGGTGAGCATTTGCTCACTGGAACGCTGTCTTTGACTCATTGGTTTTTCATCAAAGTGAATAAGTAATTTACAATTTGATCTCATGTGCATGAGCCACATATCTTCCATGAAGTAAAAGCTTTCTGAAATAAACCATTTCAGGAACTTTCACATTATTAACATAGACTGAAGCATACCAGTTGTCTGGTAGCATATATCTGTAATTTGCCAAAAAGCTGGTTCTGCAGTTTCTGAAGGTTATTCATTTGAACAGTATTTACAGGACACTGATCAAAACCACTCTTCAATAAATATATGGGAGGCTGTACATATATTCCTGGCAAATAAGTGTTATTCTGCTTGTAAGTAAGTCCTATTACTACTCAAGCCTTGAAGTAAATTAAAAGACTAAACACCACATGCACCATTTGGCACCATTCAAATTACCATTTGAATATTTTATCCAAATATTATAGTATTTTTACCAAACCTCTTCATTAAACCAATTAAACATCTTCAAGTGGTCTGCTCTTCTCCTTTTCATTTGTCCTTTTACTCAACTTTACATTTATTGCTACCTTTTTGTTTCCTTCTCACTTAGATAATCCTGTTCATTTTCAGTCCTCTCTAACTTAAGTTCTGTAAACATTTGCAGTTTTCTATCATTTCTTAGATTTTTTTTTTTTCTGGATAGGCTTTAATAATCCCAAATGGGAGTTCCTTTGTAATTTGTTGTGATATTTTATGAACCTTATTCAATACCTGTTATTATATTTAATTTGTTTTTCTTAATACATTTTTTCTTGTCTTCACACAATAGTATGCATCTTTCTAGTATCAAATAAAGTCTTCCCTCTGAAGACTTTTTGCAACACTCAGACACTCCTCCAACACTTGCCTAACTCTTCATGCTTATGGCAGACTCACTATTCTGCACATGCAGTGGTTTTATTCTGCATTTTCCATAGTATTAATAAATGATATTCATGCTTAGTCTGACTTTGAACATACTTTTTTGGAGTCAGATTTTAAAAAGCTACATGTATCACTTCCTTGTGAATCTTCAGCTTTACAGAACCTAATTTCCTCTTCTCAAAGTATTTTGGGGTTAAGAAGCATGTTTTTTTGACTGATTTTCAGATACTGAAAACTCAAAAGTCCTACCAAAGCCACCAGAAGCTGTGGCAATTCAGCATCTCTGTCAGTCCCTGAAAAAAGTTTTTGGCAACATCTCAGTTCATCAGTTAAAAGGTCTGGTACTTTGTCACAAATAATGGCTGCTTAAAAGACATTTTAGGCCATTGATCCATCACTTTCCACATAGCAATTTCCTACTTCTTTTCCATTTACTACTTTCCTCTTCTTCAGCCACCCAGTTTATCTTCATCCCTCATTCCAGCCCCAGGTCTGGCCTCTGGACACCACAGGAGAGGCACCACTGCCAAGACTGAGAGAACTCATTATTAAATCTTTAACCCTGATTCCCTCTTCCCCTCCCCTTTCCTGGTTGTCATGGTTGACACTTATTCCTGCAAGACAAACTGCTCTACCGCATTAGTAGAAGAATATTCTGAGGTGACACTAGTCTGTGAGCCCCTCTTGGGGCTCTTACTATGGATACCACAGCGAGTGTCTTTCTCTTGAGCTAAGGAAGAGAATATATGCTTGCAATATAACTGGGTTTTTGATATCCTAGATTACTCCACTCTTTACTGTGTTAACCTCTGCAACTTCACAAACCACTCCTTAGCAATCACTAATTGCTGAACAACGTGGCACTTACAAGGCCTTAATGTGTCTTTTCAATTCACTACACTTCTTTAATTAAATAATTTCTTTAGGATTTTTAAAAGCTTTATCTCTGCTTCAGCTGGATCCATCTTTCTTTTTTAAATCCTCCATGCAAATCCAAAGTGTTTGATTTTATACAGAAACGTAACCTTTCAGACTAATTTCTATCATGCTTGGTTTTCATGTGGGAAAATATTTTCATATAATCTCCAAAAGATGCTTAGAAAAAGATAGAAAGACTCTCTAAGTCAGTCTTACACCGCTTATTTCTTTGATGTTTGTTACTTCTTTCTCTGAGTCTTCCTACAGAAACGCTGAAAAACCTTTGACTCCGCAGCAGGGATCTAACCCAGAAGAAGCCCATAAGGCCCAATTATGCAACACACTACTGCTCGGGGTCCTCCTCCAGCTCTATTTTAAGCCATGAAAAGGACCCGGACTTCCACATTTCTATAATACACAGACGGGGTAACGGAGAAGAGGAATGCACAAGAAGGGAAAGCGTCCACCTTTTAGGAAGAAGTCCCCTCTCAAGGGTTTCTTTGCACTGTACCAAGACCCAGCGTCTGGTCCCAGCAGAGGGTGCTGCTGCTTCTGCAGAGCCCACGGGTGGACAATCCTGCGGCTCCCCGGCCAGCTCTCAGCGCTGGAAGCCCCTACCGACCTTCACAGCGGGAACCGGGTTTTTAGCTGGACAGAGCCGATTGCTCTAGGCAGAGTAACGTCATGTCGTGGTGGAGGTAACGTCTTTAATAACAGCGACAAAAAACTTACTTGTGAGATATAAGACAAAAACCAACCAGATTACAGAAAAGAGAGATGCCTGAGTGCCTTTGCAGACCACATTTCTACCGACATGATCCCAGCAATTCAGAGTGGGCACTAAAATAAAGTATTTGTGAATATTTCGTGAGCTTAAAGCTCAAAATAAACTAGAGTTTTCTAGACAAGCATGAATTTTACCAAAATCAGACAGGTTAAGTAGCTTACTGCAAATAGTTCACACTAATGGAATAACACAAATGAGGGGGGGTCGCAGGTTTTTTTAACAAGAAGATCTCTAATTGCAGGTCAGTGTTCTCTTCCCTCGTGTAAAGACATAGAGAAACTGAGACACAAAGATGGAAAATGTCTTCTACCAATCACTCAGCAAGCCATTGTTAGAGGCAGGAAGATACCGAATCCTCCTGAATCCAACCCCACGTCCCTAATCCACTTGGCATGCTGGAGAAGGCCAACAAAGTATTTCTGTACAAAACTCAGAGACTTTTAAGTGCGATAAACTTGGGCAAATGCTATTGCTAGTCAGGCTTGGGATTTTGCAGCAGTGTGCTTCCTCACTTCATAACAAGCACAAAAATTATATATCACACTGCATCACACCAAAAGTGCATCTAGACCAGTATCATTTTTCCACCAATGAATGGTAGCAGATGCCAAAACATTAAAAATTTGAAAACACAGAAAACACAGGAGAATCATTTTATCACTTTGTTTACTATTTCTGAGCCACCCGTTGTTCAGGGAATTTCTGAGCCAGGGGCTGTGACTGGACTATTTTATTAAACAGCCACCGATGGATCTATTGTCAGCAAAATTTTCCAACTCCTTTTAAGCCACTTAAGCTCTTGGACTCCACAACATCCTGTGGCAGTGAGTTCCATCAGTTAATTATCTGTCGAAAGAAAAATTACCTCCTTTGTTTGTTTTAAATCTGCTGCCTGATATATTAATGGTGTATTATAGTACTATAATTCCTTCTCTAGGTACCAGAACAGCAAGTACCACTCTGTAATCAATTGGGAGAAAGATATCACAACTATTTTGCTTGCTTACACAACTTCTGACTCACAAATAGTTTTGCCACATTTGTTGACACTGGATATCAAACAGCAGATTCACTTTACTCATACCACATTATGTATCATGTTGACCTGAATCATCAGATTCTGTTACCTCTAACAGCATAAAAATACAGAGGTGATCAGCGTGTTTATGAGCATAGTAGAGTAGATGGCTTTTGTTCTCTTTCTCCAGGCCTACTCCTTTATTCTTGTATTATTATTTTTTTATTTGAAACTCAATACATTAAAAGTATGACTTGTCATGGACAAAACTTATAATTGCCAGCGTGAAGGATACTATACCTTTAATTAGCTATCGCTTGCATCCTCTTTCACTTACGTGCTAGTATCAAAACAAAAGCAGTAACTATGTCTAAAAAAGCAGGAATATGAAAAGATTGGTGGCTTTCAGACACTCCTAATTAACTTTTTAGTATTTCCCTACGATTACACAACTTTTGTATTATACTATGTAATTCAGAGAACTTTCCCAGTCCCAGCCCTTTATGTTGTTGTTCCTTTCAGTGCACACCACCACCACTACCACCACCCCACCACCCACCCAAAACTCCTCTCTCATTTTTCTTATTTGTCATTGCAGACAAAGCACTATTGTACTTAGTTACCAAAATAAAGAAGTCATCTATACTTGAGAATTGCATCAAACTCTTGGCTGATCAAACAATAAATCTGTACACTAACATCAGCTGATATTTCTCTGTAACAATTGTGCAGCACAAGTGAATCAAGGGCTAATATATTACAGATTGATAATTAACTCCCTTGAGAAGCTCATTTTCATCTGGGGACAGTAACAATGGTTCTCCAAAAGGAAGAAAAAAGTCAGTTTTTCCTTTACAAATTCCCTGATGATGCAGGACACACTTGCAATTATTCCATGCAAGAAATAAACATGATTTTAAGGAACAGGTTATATCTCTTTGTGTTACATTGATTTCAAGACCAAAAAGGCAAGTCAAAATTCCCAGGCTCTTTGACATTATTAAAAAAAATAGTATATTGATTTGTTTACCCTGTAGCAGGGTTTGAAGGGAGAGAAACACTGCAGGATTTAATATGATAAGGCTTTAGGTCCTGATTATGTGGGGTGGATTATGGGGAAAACCATGCAAATGTAAAGTCCTTGTTATGAAACTCCAGGCAATTCAGTTGGTGGGAGTTCTCCTTACAAAACAAGAGGTTATGTTCAGAGTTGTGAAACTTGGGTGGGGCTATAAATGAAATATTCAGGCAGATGATACACTTGGTAGTCAGTGGCTTAAGTTATTCCAAGGAAGTGAGTCCACGCCAACTAAAAGAGCAAAAAAAGAGTTCAGTCTTGGCTCCCTATAAATGGGTTATGCTGGCTGGTAAGTACCCTAGCACAAGCAATGGAAAAGACCTAATGGGCTCATAGGGTTCATCTTTGCTTTCCGTTATCTTTACAGACTGGTGCTCGATGTTCTCCAGCTCAGCAGGCTCCACCGCAGCTACATGGGAGCAGGGCCCTTGGTACTCTCCTCAACAGCCAGTGCATTGCCATTTCCCCATTCCTGTGTGATGAGTTCCTCAAAATAAGAAACCGCTTCAGCAAAAACCTCTCCACAGATAGCAGCTGAACACTGCCCAGAAAAATACATTATGATGATTTTCATCAGACCCCACATCTCTTTCTGGATCGTCTTCTTCCTCTTTCTGGCCATCTGATAGATGCTTGGTCTTTTAAACCACTCAAATCTCACACATCAAAATTGATACTCTTTCAGCACATGCTGACAGCATTGTTTTGGAGATAGCGACCCACTGCTTCACTTATTGCTCAGCCATAGGTGCAGGGGGCCAACACGCATGGCCTGAATCCTCACTGATCACATGACTGGATTTGGCTTATCTCTGCCAAGATGAAGAGCAGTTCTTAAATTGCTGTAAATCAAGTCTTGGTCCTGTAGAATCAAGGGGACAACAGCTCTCGCCCTCCACCCAGTGGATATCTCCTGTAGAGTCAGGCCATTCTGCTGGTTCACCACCATCCTCTTCTGGCCTGCCGTTGCTCTTTTTTTCTTCCCATCCGAACCTCTGTTCTGCTCGTTATTCTGTCATTATTCTGCTCATTATCTGTCATTATTCTTTCTCTCTGTGCAGTACTGAGCTCGACTGTGCTACAAACCTGCAGACTTTCTTGCACGTACAACTGAACTCCGGCGAGCTGAGAGAGGGAACCTGGGGGGCAGGTGCTCTTCTAGTGAACGTGGGGAGCAGGACAGGTCTCAGGTTATGCCATATGGGCTTTCCGTGCAGCACACGATTCTTCCCCCAGTGCCTAGATGAGTACAGGTTCCCAGGAGAAGGACTTCAGAATCAGCTGTGCATGTGAGTGTTGTTTGCAACTCTATAATTTTGTTACAAATATTGCATTTAGTTTATCAAAAAAAAAAAAGGATGGACTTGGACTGACTGAAATGATTATTCACAGATTTGGGACTACTTCAGCAGAAGTGGGGAGGAATTGTGAGAAGCTGAAACATTTCATTTGTAGTTTCTGGGTATTATTTTTATTATTTCAGTACTTTTTAAAAACTATTTTTAAAGAATTCAGAGCAAAATAAAATTTGCGCTACTGAAAAAAATTATTTTTATTTTGGTTTGCTCTTTGAACCAAGACTGTTCCTTTTGTATTGTTCATTTGACTTATAGTTGTAAAAGGGGATAGGCTTTCAAAAACATTTCTTAGCACCACGTCAACACTCTATCACCAGTATTCTCATTAACTTTTTGGTAGAACTGGATGAATAATATTAATTAAATGATGCATAAGAAAATGTATTAAAAAAACCCAAACTCTATAAATCTTTTTCCAGCAGTTTCACTCAGCCAGAAATAGAAATGGGGAAACTTTATGAGTACATCTGCAAAATATTTCTGTAGTTTTCAATTAATTTTTTTTTTTCGGCTTTTGGACAAACTGCACTAGGATATTTTGTTAAAAATGTTTTCTGAGACTATAAGCCCATTTTTTGTTAAAAAAAAAAAAGAAAAAAAAAGTGATTGAGTTTTGCCTAAATCTGTGAAAGCCCTGCTAAATGTGTTTTTATTTTGTTTTATTAATCTTTCTTGCCATTGTATTTCTATAAAGCATTTTTTGTATCTGATGCCTTTGGAGAATGTCACTTCTATTCACTGTAAAAAATCACTTTCAAAACAATCTTTTTGGCAACAGAGAGGAAAATGCTATCATTGTTAGAGGAGCACTGTATCACATTACAAATGTTCACTCCTATTAAGCTTTTTACTGTGGAGAACTAGAAACACTCACAAATTGTCAGGAAAGATACAGAAACACATTTGATATACCTAGCAGAACTAATAAGCTAAGGCTGCTTCATAACCACCCGTAAATGCACGAGGAAAGGCAATCCAATCTCCCTGCTTTGGGTGAGCTTGTAAGAGTGTTTTATTCAAATTACCAGTAAGTCTCTAACCGCATGCATGTTGGCCCAATCAAGTTTCTAGCGATTCTGCTGGGAGTCAAAAGACAAAACTATCATGTCTAATGAAAACTGTGAGCTGGAAGTGGCTTTAATATAACATAAAATACCTTCAAAAACAAAAGAAAGGGAAAGGGAGAAGGGAAAATGGACAAGGAAAAAAGCAGAAGAAAAAAAGGGGAAAGGAAAAAGGGAAAAGGGAAAAGGGAAAGGAGAAAGTGGAAAGTGGAAAGGGAATTCATTGTGGAACATAAGACAAAAAGAAGATGGAATATCTGCTTCTCTATCCTTTTTCAGAATCAATCCCATATGGACAGATCGGTGTTCAGCGAAGTCTGTGTCTACATTTTTAGGGGTTTGCCAAAGTAAGGTCTAACAGTTTGCTTCCAAGAGCAGAGACAGGCAAATATGGCAGCTTGCAAACCAACGGGAGCACAGAAAGGCTAAAAGATAGTGGTAGTAGCTGTTACAGGATAAGTGAAAAAGAGCTGAAGAAGCTTGGGGGCTGCAAAGACTGGAGAGAGGAACCTAGCTATAGAAGGCGTGACCCTCCCAAGAACTGGGGACTTTGCTCAGGTAGGGATAGGAATGAAAGGTCACTGGCAGCAGTTTGGAGAAAGTGGCTACATGTGGGCAGGAGGACATGGCATAAGTAAGGAGTCTCTAGATGGAAAGGTCAAGAGGATGGGAAGCAGTTCTGGGGTCAGAGGGCTTGCTGTGGAACAGGAGCAGCCCATATTAATATTCACACAGACACACATATACCTTTAAGTGGAACCCTCATTTTGGGTTTGGAGGTGCACACAAGGCCACTCTTCCTCTCATCACCCTTGGTAGCAAGGACACTTTTGTGTGCTCAAAATGGACAGAGCTCAGTGCTCTCACACAGAGCGTCCCAGGCGTCATTACCTGTTAGCCCACATATCCTAATAGGACAGTCTCTACAAAAAAGCTTCATAAAAGGAAAGTACTGGGAGAGTTGAAGGCCACAGGGCATGAAGGCATAAAGTAAACAAACACTAAATAGAAAATTAAAGTAAGTTGGATTTGGTTTTTTATTTTGAAAAAGAGTAAGACATTGGAGTGGTTAAAGGACACTTGGACAAGAGAGAGGGGAGGAGAAGCAGCAAAAATCTGCAGATTAAGGGAGAGATGTGTGTTTGGGAGGGTACCTGTATTTCAGGCATCACAAGGGAGCGGAGATACAGGCTGGAGATCATTTTTTCTCCTCACTTTTCCTACCCATCTAGTCAGCCTGTAGCCCTTACGGGTCCCTCTTTTCATAGGAGCAAAGTAACTCCTCATACTCTTCCTTTGACACACAGCTAACCTCACAGTTGCTGCCACTGGGGATCTCGGGGATCCCTTCTTCTGTAGCATGTGTGCCTCTTCTCTGCAATGTAAAGTCAGAGAAAATAGAGGTGGAAGAAAGAAAAGGTGGAAATCTGCTTGAGGGTAGAAAGGCTCTGCAGAGGGATCTGGAAAGGCTGGATCAATGGGCCGAGGCCAATTGTATGAGATTCAACACGGCTAAATGTCATGTTCTGCACTTGGGTTACAACAACTCCATGTAATGCTACAGGCTTGGGGATGAGTGGCTGGAAAGCTGCCTGGTGAAAAAGGACCTGGCGGTGTTGTTTGACAGATGGCTGAACATGAGCCAGTGGTGTGCCCAGGTGGCTAAGAAGGCCAACAGCATCCTGGCTTGTGTCAGAAATAGTGTGGCCAGCAGGAGTAGGGAAGTCATCCTTCCCCTGTACTCGGCACTGGTGAGGCCACACCTCAAATACTGTGTTCAGTTTTGGGCCCCTCACTACAAGAAAGACATTGAGGTGCTGGAGCGTGTCCGAAGAAGGGCAACGAAGCTGGTGAAGGGTCTAGAGAACAAGTCTTATGAGGAGCGGTTGAGGGAACTGGGGTTGTTTAGCCTGGAGAAAAGGAGGCTGAGGGGAGACCTTATTGCTCTCTACAACTACCTGAAAGGAGGTTGTAGCGAGGTGGCTGTCGGTCTCTTCTCCCTAGTAGCAAGTGATAGGATGAGAGGAAATGGTCTCAAGTTGTGCCAGGGGAGGTTTAGATTGGATATTAGGAAAAACTTCTTCATGGAAAGGGTTGTCAAGTATTGGAACAGGCTGCCCAGGGAAGTGGTCGAGTCCCCATCCCTGGAGTTATTTAAAAGACATGTAGATGCGGTGCTTAGTGACATGGTTTAGTGGTGGACTTGGGAGTGTTAGGTTAGCAGTTGGACTTGTTGATCTTAAAGGTCTTTTCCAACCTAAATGATTCTGTGATTCTATAAAATATAGGGAAAATAATGTTGTCAAGCAGAGGATATAGGAGAGGAATCATTTTACATTCTGAACAAATTTTAGTTAATTGACTACTTGATGGAGTAAAGATAACTACTTCCTATTCATTACTCTTCTCATTTAATGTGGGGGAAAAAAATGCTAAATTTATATCACTGTGCTTTTACTTAAGTAAGTGTCCTGGTTTCAGCTGAGTTAGAGTTACTTTTCTTCCTAGTAGCTAGCATAGTGCTGTGTTTTGGATTTAGCATGAGAAGAATGCTGATAACACACTGATGTTTTAGTTGTTGCTAAGTAATGCTTAGACTAGTCAAGGACTTTCTTTTTCAGCTTCCCATGCTCTGCCAGGTGCACAAGAAGTTGGGAGGGGGCACAGCCCAAGATAGTTGATCCAAATCGACCAAAGGGCTATTCCATACCATATGACGTCATGCTCAGTATATAAACCGAGGGGAGTTAGCCGGGGGGCAGCGATCGCTGCTCGGGGACTGGCTGGGTGTCGGTCGGCGGGTGGTGAGCGGTTGCATCACTTGTTTTCTTTTCCCTGGGTTTTGTTTGTCTCTCTCGTTCTCCTTTTCATTACAATTATTATTATTATTATTATCATTATTATTATTACTATTATTATTATTTTATTTCAATTATTAAACTGTTCTTATCTCAACCCGTGGGTTTTCTTACTCTTGCCCTTCCGATTCTCTCCCCCATCCCACCGGGGAGGGGGAGGGTGAGCGAGCGGCTGCGTGGTGCTTAGTTGCCGAGTGGGGCTAAACCACGACAGTAAGAAAATCATGGAGTGATGTAACTTTCCAGTTCCTTATCAATGAATAAAAATGCAAACAACCAGCTGAAGCAGTGCAGAGAAAGAATAAATGTGAAGGTATTTGTGTAAGACATGTAAGCTTAAATTTCAGTTATTTGCCATGCAATTCTCTTAGACCAGAATCTCCTTTCAGGCACTCTGATCGGCATTTCCACATGCATCCTCTAAGACACAGGATAATCCTTCAGATATGAGGTTCAAAATGCAAAGACAACTTGGATGGGTGAATGAGCAGGTATTTTTCCAGATGTATTTTTACTTACTATAAGTTGGGCTGTAGCCTAATCTACTTGGAGAGGAAATGGGGAAGGTATTTTGCCCAGGTTGGGCTTCTGAGATCTAATAGTTGAAAGTTGAAATCCCCTCCACCTCAGCCAGTAAATACATACCTCCTTTAAGTGTGCAGTAATGTGAATTTAGACCCACTATGTAACACCTGACAAACTGATTTTCTTTCTGAAATACAATGGTAAGCAAAATCATAGCAGAAGAAAAGCATTAATATGGATCATACGAAAGGGATTATTTTTTAGGGTATGAATGAGTATATTAGACCTTGAGTTGCTGTTGTTGGTTTTCCCCTGCCTTCTGCCTTGTTATTAATAGAAGTTCAAAAATTAAAAGCAGAAGTCAGATATGAGAAGTTGGGAAACAAAACTAAAATGGCTTTGCTTAAACTCTATTGCCTTAAGCAGAGAGCAGAGAAACAAAAAAATTCCCCTATTCATCCCATCTGTAACTCAAGGCAGGCTCAGGCTAGAAGCAGCACCATCTTTAGGCAGAGGCAGACAGACTAACTGGCAGAGACAGACAGACTAACTGGCAGAGACACAAAAGAGCCGTGTCTCCTTGGCTGGCTTTGCTTGCACTGGGATACTGGAAAGTGATGCTGGCCGCTGTGTTGCTACAAGGACCCAAGGTTGTGACTCCTTCCCGCAGCACTGCCCCTGGAGAAGCGCTCTTCGCTGGCACTGCTTCTCCCTTTGCCATGGCCAGAGTCCACCAGCCTGGCTCCCCAGAGCTTTCCATGTATTTTCCATCCAGCTTGGCTCTCTCCAGCAGTCGCCCTCACACAGCTCACATCTGGGGTGACACAGTTCTCACAGCAGAGAATTCCTCCTCAGTTTTGGTACTTGCCTTTGCCAGAGAGTGGGAGAAGGGCCAGAGACATAGTGAACATAACAGAAACCCCGACCTGTTTGCTAAGCAGAAATGTTTGCTAGAAAATAGAGGCAAAGCTATAGCAGCTTCACAATGACTTTTTCTTCTTCTCTACAAAATAGATGAAGGAAAATTACTGAATGTTTCCTTTTTCGTTTTGGTTTTGGTGTTTTTTTCCTGGAAAACCCATCCTAGGTTCTGTACATGCTGTACCTGACACATACAGCTTTGAAGCATGGGATTTGCCCCTTTGGCAACAGTGTGAAGGGGTTGATATATGCTCTGGTACACAGTATGAAGAAAACACTGTCGCCTGAATCTCCTCCAGCCACTCACAGCACCGTAACTGATGTTTATGACATGACACAGTTGCTACACATAATTATAAAAGCACCTTTAACATATGGCAGTGTTGGTAGTCTTATACTTTCATTTCTAAATAGTCTTTTTAGCTGTTACCCTGTGTAAGACAAATATGAAAAATGGAAAGTATAGAATTCACTATAGACTTGGACAGAAATACAATGAAGAGATGAAACAAAGCTGTTACATTTTAGATAGTTACCTTAGGTGTTTCTCACAATTATTGAGAAATAGGTAGGATTAAATGTAGTTAAATGAAAACACAGAGAGAACTGAGATGAAATTGATAATGCTTTTAAACATATTTAGCTTTTTTTCTCTCTCAGCTTGTTATGAGCCAATGACCCTATCTTTTATTACACAGTTGTTGCTATTTGCAGTGATTTTTTTCTTTGATCTAATTTCCAACTACTGTTGAATCACATAGAAGCTGCAGAAGTATGTCTTCTTCACCAAAATGTTAATGAGGTTTTGCTGGTTCCTTTACAATAGAGAAATTACAGCTGTGATTCATATACTTTACATTTCTAGATTGAGAACTGTAATATGTTCTATGGAACTACATTTGGACTGTTGGACTACATTTTATCTGTAACTGATACCTGAAAGTGGTGCAAAATTTAATATCGTGCCTTGGCATATTTTATTATGAGCATTTATGCTATTATTTCTCACATGGCCTTTGGCTTTGCCTCTGGCTTTCTGAAAAACAAGTGGATTTTCAGGGATTTGTTTTATCTTCTACAATCCCAAACTTCCTAAGAGTGAGACTCACCTGAAACCACCTGCCAGTTATCATCACAAAGAGGTTTCAGTTAGACACCCTAATCTTTTGTAGGGCTTTTCAGCTCTTGCAGAGGTTTTCTTTCATCAGCCATCTCATCTGCATAATTGACTAAAGACTTAGCTGAGAAACTCCAAGGAGTGCTGCAAGACCAGCTAGGTTTCCATTAGTGGGGATGGATTATGATATAGATCTTGAATGCTTGTGGTTATTGGTGGTTTCGGTGGAATGAGAGTTGTATTTCACAGCTGTTTATTTAAGGATTGCCAAAGAAGAATCTAGAGCAGAGTTAAGATGTTTCTTTGAGTAGATGGAATCTAAGTAAGTATATACAAAAGAAAGATATGTTCAAAGAAGTGTGGTTAGTTTATAAGCTCTAGCACTCAAAAGCTAGAGAATGGCAAAGTAATGTGTCCTGTGCAAATCTTGGACTACACTGCAGTTTCTACTTCCCTGGCCATGTATGCTTTTTTCTCCCTCCAGTAAATGTCTGTCTTTTTCAGTGCTCAGACTGAACTGTTTTATTTCGTGTGCTCCTGCTCCTTCTTCTGTTCTACCTTCCAAGTAGATGAGCCAGGATCCGCTTACCTGCCAAAATCAGGTGCAGCCAACATGTGATATCTGATTCCACTGCTGATCTGTTCTCTTTCCACATCTTGTTTATTGTTCATTGTGTAAAATGTGGCCCACACCCTGTATAATGCACGTGACTCAAAGCCTTGCCTGGATACAAAATTATTATTTTCCTCCTGGGCTTTCCTGTAGCCTGCTGTAGTCACCAAATGATGCACAAACACCAATTAAGTTATTTTCACAACACAAGTGAGACAACAAGGTATTATTATACCCAATTTAGATGTGGAGAATTAAGGTATGAGAAACTGTGGTTCCACGTGTAAGCTATCAGCATCTTTAACTACACAAGCTTGGACCATTCTTGGAACAGGGCTGACCTATTAACTAAATGAAGTAGGGTTACTGTGGAAAAATAGTATGTGATCATGCAATTAAAGACTAAATCATACCACAAGTGCCCAACAGGGTCAAAAGAAGGTTACTCAATCAGCTGTAATTCTGACATTTCCTAATCTTTCAAGATTAATTTCTGGTCCTTAATTACATTATTTTAATACAGCTAACATTTGTAGGATTAACCCCCCACAAAATCAGAAAAAAAGAAATTTCATTAGATCTCATTATCCTGATTTTCACACAAGTCACCAGAAGGGTGTGAGCCTGCAGGCTCATGATATAGTCCTGCAACACCTAGGCTGCCACAGGCTGTGCTTCTGTGGACGTCTAGACCCACCTGCTGCTAGCTAAAAGGCAATCTGAGAGGAAAAAACCTGCACACTTTCTTTTCTGGATTCTCAGTGAAGGCTTGATGAACACTCACAGTAGATAGGTGCCACAAAAACACAACATAAAGTAGTAGCAGTAAGTTGTTCCATTTTTTGTGGATGAGCATTAGTTCCAGAGATCCTGTTTTAACAGGATTTTTATAACATCAGAGATTCAGATATGGTCAGTTTTATTTCCAGCTTTGAAGAGAAAGGTATTGACTTTCTCAGTCTCACAGATATGACCTTTGATGTTCCATTTCTTGCACTTTGGGCTCTGTTGATCATATACATTTTGAGTTGCTTGTAATAACTTCTTAATAAAATACTGTGGACTGCTTTCTCTATTTGTAATTCATTAAATTGAAGAGCAAAATTCTCAGGTAATGCATACAGCAAGGAGAGTTAAGGTGGTTAGATTTAGATTTAATCTTCTGGCAATTTCACTAAGAAACAATTCATAGAGCCTTTTAATTTGAAGACTTGGTCTAGTTCTTCTGCTGGAGTGGCTCATCAGCTTTTCAAAGGATTAAATGTCTTATTTCAAAAGTTGCAGGATGTCTTGGAGCAATACTCTTTTGTGGAGAGGTATAAAGTGGGAAATACTGAAACCCAAAATTAAGGTTTGGGGCTCCTGTACATGTGAGATCAACACACAGAAATTGATCTATTTTAAGACATTTGTCTTCCTACTTTGCTTATGCTTATACTTAAGTATAATGAAAACAGTACTATATTGCCTGCAGGCTCCTAAATGAAAAACCCATACCTTGCACATTGTCAGATCTACTAGGCAATCACAATTACTGTACAGAGTAGTGTATTCCAGAACCTGATCTAAAAATAGAAGAATTGCCAGACCTCACTGTATAAGAGATAAAGGCATCAGAGACAGGACACTGAAGAAGTACAGTCAAAAATACACTAGAAAGGAAATATAGTTATGTGCTACATAGTGTCCCATCAGGCTCATTGTTCCTCTAATCTCAGTTTGCTTTCACTCCAATGGCCATTTTCCTTGACCTTTGCCCCTCCCCAGGTAATTACCCTGCATATTTTTGTCCATCCATTTCCAAGTGCTCACTTCTGTTAGCTGGACAGTCACTCACCTGCCTACATTTTTTCAGCTTGCTGGATTCCAGTTGCAATCTCACTCCCTGAACATCTTATTCAGTTCCAGTTTCACCTAGCAAGTTCCCATTTTTCCTCTTTTTATTGATATAGCTCTTCCTTTTGTACTGCCACTTCCATTCAGCCTTTCAATTTTTTACCCTGGCTTGATCATTTTCTTGAGCAATCAGCCTCAGCCTTCAACTCAATGCCTACTCCTTTCATAACCTATCCATTCCTGGGACTTCTTTCATACCCTTTCCTCAGATTCTTTACCATCAGCTCCATTGTCCCCAACCTCCTCACCCACATGTTTCATCACCCACACCTTTCCTTATTCCACCTCAACACACTCAGCCACAGAGTAAAGAGGGTCTGGTTTCCATCCCATCTTCATTCAGATTACACTGTTTCTTCCTACACAGATCCTGCATCTTCAGGGTACTTCAGAACTCAGGGGAAACAGATAAAACCCCTTCCCTCATTTCAAGTGTTCAGGTCAGGGTAGCTACTGAAGAAGACTTATAGCTGCAGGAAGCCCACACATTCACCATATATGGAACATTCAGGGAAGTCCACAGGAAAATAGAAGGGGTCTCCACTTCACAAACCACTTTTCTTTCTTAGGTTTCTTTAGGGACCAGCCAAATGTCTGCAAATTCTAACCTGGGTTTCAGAAGACATATCCATGGCAACATTGTATATCCCATTCTCATACTGAGTTCATTCTTCAAGCAGAAGGAAAAAAGGTCAACATCATTTACTGCTACATAGATATGTACAGCTGTAATAAAAATTCATTATATATAAGGCTTTTCAAGGACTATTATTATTTACAGACAGACTGGGGCCTATATTTTGTTCCTTATCTTTTGTCTCAATAATTGCCAAACTTTCATGCCTTCAATTTAAAAAATAATCCCATTCCAGGATTAACCCAGCTTCAGAAATATGCACCCAAATGATCCATATTTGGCAAATTTAGAAGAAAATGAAAACACAGAAAAATGGAAGAGCAAGGCAAGCCC
>VYZW01051817.1:0-33258 GCA_013401315.1 Balaeniceps rex
GTGCTTAGTTGCCGACTGGGGCTAAACCACGACACAAAGTAAGGTAGAAATTGAATTAATTTGAATTAAATTGAATGAATATAAAGATGCTGCTAAAAATCAGTAAAAGTAACTTTTTACAAAAAGAAGCCCACACCTCCAAACTGTACCATAGTCATAACTCAATATGGAGAGACATGAGAAATCAACAAATCAACTGAACATCATCAGGATCTTTGAGAATTTGATACCCAAGAGACGTGACAGATGGCTGAATAGCAAACACGCAGACATCTTGGTTCTTATGTGGAGCAAACCTTTTTCCAAATTCTCTTGAAATGTAGTTGCTTAATTTGCTGAATTAGTTTACCTCCTACATTTGGGAAATTCACAGCAAAGAAGGAAGGAAAGTTTGCCAATTTCAGAGCATTCAGATATTTTAAAGAAAGAAGACCCAGAATCTCAAAAAGTTTTTATTTCAGCTCTGCAGATGGAGAAACTGAGGAGCAGGAGGATTGAGAAGGCTTCTCATGCACTGAGAAACTCCCCTTGAATCCAGTCAGTGGTGAACACAGATTTGGTGAAAACAAGATTGCACAGCAGAGCTAACTACTGGAGTTAGAAACAGGATCTAACAGCTCCCCCAACCTCACACTTCAGACTCCAGGTCAAAACAAATCTTCTTTCTCAAAATAAGAATCTGATAGCTTTTCAGAACCCATTCTCTGCTAATCATTGCATGAGGTTTTATATCACAGACGAACACCCACCTATTTGTTGTTTCTTAAAACTAATAATTTTCTGACTTGCCTTTGCCATAGAAATGTGAGATGGACCCAATTTTTGAAAAAGGAGCTCTAATGAATTGCACTACACTTTGGGTGACTTCAGTGATTTATGTGCAAAAAAAGGGCAGATTTTGATGGTTTTTTGGGGGGGATACCTGGTGGTGCTGGCATGTTTAGAAGGACTTCCACAGGACTGGCACAGCCCTTCTCTGCTGCTCAAACCTGTTGTATTTCCTGTGATTTTGGTCTTTTCACCAACAGTGTCTAGAATAAAGCAATCTATACACCTGGATCCAACAGGCTTAACTGAAGACACATAACTGTGTTGTCTTAGGCTCCCCATATAGCCAACACTGTGGGATGTGCCCAGAGCTAAACAGAGGGTATCTAGACCTTGATAAGGAAAACATTGCCGATACCACTACCCTGCATTTCAGTTCCTGAAAGGAGTGTGCTTTTTAAGCTAGTATCACTGTCGTGACACCTCTGCTTCACCTCACAGAGACATCACAGACTTCTTAGGCTTGCAAAGATGCATCTGACAACCAACCTGCCAGATGGCTCCAGAAGCAAATCTCCCCTGTGCTCCAGCTGCTAATGGGCGCAAGAGGCCACAGGCAAGCACCCCAGGGTAAAACCAAGGGAAAAGCCCCTGAAAGATGCATGTTGTGAACATTGGACTCTCAGCACCAGCTGTTTCACTCTATAAATCCACTCGTCCTGAGACGCAGTATCTGCTAATGCAGCCATAGCTAACTCTAGAACCAGGTGCGAATGTCTTGTCTCATATTAAAAGAAACCCTATGATCCTGAAAAGCCTACCAAAAATCATTAAAATTGATTAAATCATCTATGTTATTTAGATTCTTTAGAATATTTCTACTCGGTTTTTATTTACATTTGAAATTATCTAAATAAAATGTCTCATCTTGGGTTTGGTTGAGGATGTTTCTGTGGGAGGGTTTGGGGTTTTATTTTATATGTTAGAAATAATGAGTGAGGCTCAGCTCATTTATTTTTAACCATATAAAAGATAGATTGCTTTCAGAAACACATGCTGGAGATGCTGATTTATTCCACTGTTCTCAGACACTGGTTGTAGGATAGGATAGATTACTCCCTGAAGATCTACTCCACTGGTTACTGAAGGAGCCTAGAAATGCAATTTAGATTAGAAAAGTAATATTTAAATACATACAGCTAGGAAAGATGAACCAAGGCCTATATTTCATAATAAAATGCCATTTGATTCCTAACTTTATTTCATTTTTAAAAATCTGAAATCAAATATGATAATAATTTCATAGCTCAAAAAGGAAGAAGTGTCAATGAGAAAAATCCTTTTCCATAAACAGTTTTGATCTAAACTAATCGGAGTTTTGCACAAACTCCCCATTCTTTAGTATATAAATATCTTGGACTGAATTCTAACTTAATCAAGCAATTTATAGCCATGCCAGATCTAGCATTAACAAAAATGTAAATTACCTGAGAAATGAATAGGCCTACTACAGTGAACAACTTTTAGCCTTTCTAAGCTCTTAGCTTAACATTATAGCCAAAAGTATATGGCATAATCTTTTTGCATGCTCACAACAGATCATTTTTTTCCCCACGAAAAATGTATTTTGCTGAGTTAGCATATTATTGTTTTAAAATATCCATACTAAATAAGCTTAGAAGTGAATGTCAAAAATAATGTAATGTTTTGTTAGCTCAGTGTGCAGTGCTGAGGGAGTATTGCTGAGCCTCTCTGTTCCCAGTGTACATGATGGGAAGTGTGATAGAGAGCGATCATAAGGTCCGTTTCCTCTAGCCCCTTCCTTCACCCTGAAGTGGTGAATGCAAGCCCATAGATGACCTTTCTGCCCAGGTCAACTGGGCAGTCAGCCCTGGGTCTCTCTGCCCAGGGTAGGCAGAGCGAGCTGAATACCAAGTTGTAGAGAGATGCCAAAATGAATTGAAAATAGTGAAGACTTCTGAGGACCAAAATAAGACTTTTGGGGATCATGGAAAAATAAAACTGATAATATTTAGGATCAGCTCACTTGCAAGCAGTGAGGGTTATAACTAATTTCGAAATATAAACAAAGGTGAACTCATGAATGAATAACAATTTTAGCACAGTTGCTCCAGTGAGAACCAGTTCTCTTTACATCAACATGGATGTAAATAGGAATAACTTGGCTGGAAGTTAATGGCACCGCACTGAGCTTAATCAGGGTCGTGTTTATGCAGAGGGCATTTTGGAGTTATGAGGCCTATGTAAGGACCTGGAGCTGGCACGGTACAGGGGGCAAAATAAAGGTGGAGTTCTGAGTGCATGTTACTCTGCTTAGTTCAAGGTAAAACAATAAAGAGCAGAAAAAATGTGTCTACAGGAACTAAGAATGAAGGTAACTGAAAAAAAGAAATTCATAGAAGTCTAGAAGACTAATAGACTCTAGAAACAGAAGCATGCTGATTTTTCTACAAGTTATTGCATCCACAAAGGAGATCGAGGACTATGGGGAATGCTTTTGTGAACTTCATAATAACATAATACATTGGCAATAAAGTTTGTAATTCACATTCCTGTCAAAGCTAATGCTATTCAACCTGGGGAAAATGATGAAAGCTGACAAACTGCTGTTTGCAAATATCACAGCAAGTACCAGAGATGATAAAGCATTTCCAAAGTCATCTAAGAGCATATATGAATATGCATTATACTTAGCAATTTCTGCAGAAACTATTGCTGACTTTCCACAGTCAGCCTTAAAAGGCGGCTGAACTACATAATGCTACTCAGGAAATTTAATCTGAATCAGATAAATTAGCTACAAATGTAAATACATTAATTAAACAGAATTAAATCTCTGAGTGGACAGTTTCATTCAAAATTAAAATGACATCAATATGGTATGGCATAATTCATTTTCAAAGTAAATTAAGCAAAACCAAATTAAGGCTGTCTTAGTTCTAAGGAAAAAGTCCCTGTAGATATTCACTGTAATTTAGGCAGTCAATTTTAAAAGTTACTTTCTTAGTGTCATTTTCTAGTTTATTCTCTGGGCTTCCCTGAATTAACCCAGAAAGAATTTTAATAATATATGAAAAATCTCAAGTCAGATCCAGTATTCTTTATGCAAGGCAAACTCCCAGAAACTTAATAAATCATAACAAAAATCATAAGGGATATTCGAAGTATCATCTTCCTTTTTCACAGGAAAACAAAATTAGCAACAACTACTTCTCAAATTAACAAACAAAAGAAAGATTATTAACTAATAAAGTAATCTAGTGATTCAGAAACAGAAGTTTCAGGTTTTTGAAGACAGCAGTCCTGGCAAATATGTGTTTATATATTAGTGGTTAAAATTAGGTGGGACACAGCCAGTTTTCTATTATGAGATGCTCTTCCCTAGTCCTTCATCCGAATTTGCCTTACGGAAGTACGTTTGGAGAACAATGACTCTTTGACTTCAGCCACAGCTATGCATTTTTTTTCTTGCAATTCCTTGCAAAAAACAGATTAACTTCTTGCCCTAGAGAACTTTACCTTCTTTTTATTTACTTCTTTCATTTGGTAAGAGTACTTCAATAGGCCCATTTAATACACAAAGCCATCCAATTGAGCCCTTTAAGGAAGATTGACTTTTATTTCTCTTACATTACTATACAACTAAAATGCCTATTTACGGCACTTTATGTGAGATCCGATTCAGACTGACTTGTAAGTAAACTAACAAACACTGCTGCTGTATGTCAAAAGGTTCTCATGAACAGCAAGCATACTCAGCAATGAGTCACTCAAATGGGAGTTGAGAGGAAATTTTCAAAGTTAGCATCTAAATAAATTTAACATCAGTGAAGTTAACATCATGTGTCAAGAACAGTTAGTGAACAGAGCAGAGGGCATCACTGCCAAACATTGCAAATTCACCATTTATTCTAGTCTCTCACTGCTTAATCAATTTCCTATCTAAAATAATTGCAATAAATAGTACTTCGTATTTTTTAAAGCAGAATTCTTCAGGTCATTTCCTCATGGAATTCAATACAATTCTAATGTATATCTATTTTTAACAGCTAAGGAAACTCCCAGCTTTTCAGTAAGTTCAATATGAAGCTAACTAGTTTAAAAACTGTAATGTTGCATAATGCCTTAAAAAAACAGTTTTCTGTGTAGAAATCATTGAATAAAAAGCTGGAAGGACTTCAGTTGACCTTCTCTGTGAGGCAGGAGCAAGTAGGTCACTGCTCATCGAAATCCTGTTCCTAAAGAAGTGTTCTATGGTGGGGGCTCTATGTCCTCCCCAGACAACCCACGGCAGCTTATAAACTCCCCTTACAGTTACAAAGTTCACGTACAATTTTTCATTTTCTCTTTGAAGGTGCTTCTCACAAGTAATGACTTCTACATTTCTCAGTTTCTTCTCTAATGTGAGCAAACCAAACCCATTCAATAATTTTATTTTGTAGAACTTCTGCCTATGACTATTCCCTGGACTTGCTCCTGCTGGCTCACGTCTTTCTTTGTCCATCATTGGACACAGTCCTCAGCAGAAACTTTATCACTCTTGGGGGAAGAAGAGTTACTTTTAATAGTATCAGGTTATAGTCTCTTTTGCACATCCCCAGCAGGAGCTATGCCTAGTTTTACAAGATCATCGCATCACTCGGTGAAATAGAGTGAGTGACTTGTTATAACCCTAGAACTTTCTTCAGAGTAGCTGCTTAGACAGTTGTTTTCCAGTCTGGATTTAGTTAATGATGTGTACTTAGATGTAGGAAATGTTCACATACAAAATTGTTTCATTTTGGTACACCAGCTTGGAAAAAATTCTGTTTAAAATATGTCCTTTTTTTCATGTAAAGTCTCTTCATATTTAAATACTGTATGAATAAAATTACAACTGTTCAACAAATTTCACTTTTTTTTTTTCTTCAGACAAGTGTGAGCTTATTTATATCCACACTGTCACATGAAAAAAATGTTTTCCTCTTAAAACAGAAAAGATAGCTACGCAATTGTTAAATTAAAAATCTACTAATAGTTCCTCCCAGCAAAATTTACAGCATTTAGATATATTTGATTTGATGGGCTCTGAGCAACCTGATCTAGTTAAAGATGTCCCTGCTCACTGCAGGGGGGTTGGACTAGATGACCTCTAAAGGTCCCTTCCAACCCAAAGCATTCTATGATTCTTTGATTTTGGTAGACAAATTTCTAATTTTTGTGAAAGTCAGATTTCCCAGATTGCATTGTACTGTCTTATGTGTGAAGAGGTACTTCAGCAATCCAGTCACAGTAACATCAATATTATCACTGTTAGTCTCAGAGGGGTTGTTAGCAGTTCTATTAAAGGCCTTTTACTCATGCCCCTCACTTTGCACACACGCAGCAACAGGTACTGGCCCTGGATGTTAAACCACAGTATTTGAATGACCTGGCAGCTGGAAGTTTTTGGAGTTATCTGGTACTATGATGTACCTTATCCTTAAGAGAGGAAGACTTCCTTGCCTTGCGATGCCCTCTTCTTGAGACATCTTCATTACAAAAACCACAAAAACATATCGCTAAACCACTTGGCTGGGAAATGTATGCTCAGGTTTTTTTCCCCTCATGTTCACTTTTTTTCCAAGAACTTATTTTTACTTAGACCTTGATAAATGCATGTTTTCTCACCCATGGTTTCTTGGTATTAATAAAAGGAACCACATAATTTAAAACTAAATGTTTTATTTCATCAAAGTGCCAGCTATTCTTACATAGATAATAACTGAAAATTGCCTAGGCAACCTGCATAACTACTCAAGACATGAGAAGTTCTCCAGTGATACTGGCTCTGACAGCTTGCACTTAATTGCTTTCTTCTTTAGGCATGAGCAGCAGGTAGCCTTGTATCTGTACGGTACATCGCCCTCTCTAGAGATGTACACAAGCTGGTCAAGGCTAATGCTGGCCTTATGAGCTCAGTCTCCTTATATTGCCCTTGCAGACAAAGGATGGAGACACATTTGTCCCACAGATGAGTGAGAATGGCTCTGCCACTATTGCCTCTTGAGGAAATCCGAGCCAGTGAGCCCAAACAGACTGAAGTTAGCCTTTGTGAACACATCCCGGTCTCCACTCAAGCAAATTATGATGAACCCGTCCTCCATGTCTTTTACTCCAATGGCTTGTTAAATATGGGAGAATGACTTTAAAGCTTTCCTTGCCAGATTAAACCCTTTCCAAAAGTCCATTCTCAGGCAACCACTGATAAAAAAAAACAACTGGAAGCTTGTTTGTATAACCTTACTTTACATTTTTTTTTTCAGAAAACTGATAGCACAGTCAGTCCTGTGCCACTCTATGTTCACCAATGTAGTATTTTCCATATCAGTGTGTTTAGTTTACAGGTAATGTTCCTCTGATTTTTAGCCCTATACATAACCATCAACAAGAAAGCCAACTTGATTTCTTTCCATCTCATCCTTAATAAAAGGTTAAATTCTCCTCTAAAAGTATATCCAGACAATCATCATGGGAGTGACAAAAGTAAATATCTACCCAAGCAAGCCAAGACAAGCTGAGTTAAGGATCACAACTGTCTAATCAAGCAGGTGCAGATTTGAGCACTGGCTAATTTACCACACCCTGATGTATACTGATTTTATCCATGAAGCATCTTGATCTTCAGTGTGGCATTGACCTACATAGTCTCTTACCATTGTGTTTGCACAGGTATAACCATTTTCAGCAGGAATGGAGTACATTTATGTATTTAGGATTTTTCTCAGAAGTAAAAGTCATATCCAAATCATTTACTTTTAGAGTACTACAGTGCTCAATAGCAAAAGAGCAAAAATTTACTTTTTTAACAAAATCAAGAAGATAAGCCTGGAATGCATGGCAAGTAGAAAAACAACCCCCAAAAAAGTACCATGGATGTAGTCTACTCTCAAAATAAACACCAGCTATAAGTGGTTATGTTTGCATTTGTAATTTACATTATCAAATTAGCATTCAGTGCCCACAGTCAAGATAAATCCCACATAAATTGAAATTAACAAATTACAGTACTGAATTACAGCAATCTAAGATGAACTACCCTATAGTACAGAGATAAAAATTCAATTATTCTTAGGAGATAATAATTTCAATTAGATTCCATATTTTATTGAAAAAAAGTCAGCAAAGTTCTCAAATCCTGGACAAAGAGTTTAGAGCCTGAATTAGGTTGGCTGTGTTCTCACAAGTCTGTGGGTTGTTTTTTCAGTCCAGGACTTTTAAATAACAGAATAATAATTCATAGAAATTAAAGTGACATTTTGATCCTGCAAAAAAAACACAAACAATATCACAAGCACAGTCAGTGATAAGCTCTACTGCCCCAAAATAAAAAATCCCTGGAGATATGGCTGTGACATTGTCTTCTGTAATATTCTTTTACATTAATCATATTGTTCTCTCATATTCCACTCCCTTTTCCTATTTGGAGGTCTCATTTTGGCTTTGGTGAGGTCTTACATTTGTCCTTGTAAAGAACAGGATCTTTATGACTGAAAAGCATTAAAAGGTTAAGAGAAATATTTCCTTCCCTGTTCCCTGCATCGGACCAGCTTCCCACGAACACTGATGGTGCAGATCATGGAAGAAACAGTGCCCAAGATAGGAATAGGAGAATAGTCAGGAAAGGTTGTAGACATCAGTACCAAGCTTTAGCAAAAAAAATCCTGCACCAAAATATAAATAAATGTTTGAGTAAGGAATGTTTTTCAGGAGATACAAATTATCATAATGGATAAAAATGAAAAAACTTTCTGGGATAGAAGCTGAATAAAGAAATGAGTCAATGTCATTACATTCATGATATATGTAATCAGCATAAAATATCATTTGAAAGATAGAAGACTGAAAAAAATTACCAGGATAACTTTTTTCCCAGTGTCCTGGATAAGTTATTGATAAATGTAAAATCTGGGTGGCAGGACTGAAAAAATAAGCATTTATTTTGTCATTAAATGTCGGCTTCTGGAGGTCACTTTTGACATGCCTCTAACTTCGCTAAATCTCAGAAATTCATAAAAAGCAACACAAAAATAAGCAAGTGGGTTTAAAGTGGTTTTGAATTGGTTTTATTAACATGTCACATATTACTTTAACTTCAGTTTCATGACTGGAGATTCATGATGGTATAGTTTGGTAGAGAAAAAAACATGAAAGATCCTAGTTTTCAGTATCTCTGATCTGCTACTGAATGACAGGCTTGTGTTGAAGGTGTTTCTTAGTAGCTCTTCTCTTTGCTCTGCTTAGTTGACAAGCTGTCCTGAGACTTTGCCAATCCTTGTTTGATGATCCTTTGGTTGCCCAGTCAGGTATATTATTTAAAAGCAAATAAACAATAAGAAAGAAGGCAAGGTAGAGCAGCTTCTGTATGAGATATGTGGAAACAGCTCATTATAAGTGCGAGAACTGTATTCTGGTTTAAAAGAGGGCATTTCACATTTTTAAAAAGCATTAATCCCTACATTCTTATGTCAAAGATCAGTAGAGACTACAGAGCCTACAGAGATTTATTTTTTAATGAAAATAAGGTGTTCAGGTGCAAATATAGGTGTTTCTACCATGTTCAGTTCTCTACAATATGTCTAAACTATATGATTTTCATCAGCTTACCCTATCTTTGTCTCCACCCTCACATCTACCCATCTTGATGGTGAGGTAAGAAGTACAAGACGTGTTTTAAAGCCCCCAGTCTTAAGGAAGGTTTCTCTAACAAACTGTGCACAATATCGAATGGCCAGCTTCTGATTCTTATCTCAAAATTCTCATATACCTTATGAAGGGTAAGCCAAGTGTGAGAGATTATGTAAAACTAAGGAGTGAAGGTTCATAGCATGCCTGCAGAAGACTTCAGGGTTACCCAAAATATAACCACAGCCACCTCAGTGCTTGGAAATGTCAAAGGTTACATGTATGGCCCATCTGAACTGTTGCATGCACCTACAACATATGGCAGAAACTCTTCAAAAGGAGCCAAAAAATTGCATAAAATTATGCAGTTTTGAAGCTCCGTAAAGAAAAAGAATTATGGCAAACTAAATAGCACATCAGCATTTGGGAGAATAAACACCAGAAGGAGCCCTCAAGGAGATGTGTGTTTTACTGCATTTTAAACAAATATCAAGGTAGTTAACTTGCATGATATACACACTGTCATTTGATTACTGTAGTTTCTTAAAAGGAATAAACCGATATTTGTTTATCTCAAACAATTACCAAAATTGCATAAGTCACTGTTATTTTCAAGCACCATTTCAGTCCCAAGCATGAATTACAGAACAGAATTTCTGTTGTATTTCAAATGCTTTTGAACCACAACTTGTCCTACACAGGGAGTTCATGCTCCATAGGTTTTCTGGGCAGAATTAAGGTTATGCAAACACATCCTTCACCATTTTTTATCTCATCATATGCTAGCTATATCCTCACACTCACTTCTAGTGCTAATTGGGTTACTTAAAATTCAGGCTTTGAAATCATCAGATCTGTTTTCTAGGAACCCACTTATCCCCATCCCATCACTGCAGTACCTAAGCCATGCAAGATTGTCATGTGTAGAAGCAGGCTTTTTCACGGTTTAGTCCCTACATAACTCTCATGTTAGGTCTTGGTTTGCACTCCCAACCAGATCTGTCTGCAACCACATACCCCGGGCAGAGGGCTCCTGGTCCAGACCTCCTCATCACAGTCAGACCTATAGCAAGGTGTTTTTTTCAGCCAACAGGAGGTGGTACCATTACAGCTGTGAAATTACTTAAATCCTATAGACCATCTTTGTAAAGGTATCTGAAAATGCAGATACGCCTCCAGTGTTATTTTTAAAACTTACTGGCACCCAACTCCTTCAGGGAGTCAGCTGCCTTAGCTTTTCCAAATTAATCTTTCTTGAAACTACCTCACAAAATTTGCCCACCTAACTTCCTTGGATTTCTAACAAGTGTTGGTGACAGTATCTGGGAGTGAGCTCCAGTTTCCCAAGTCTCAGTTCAGGATATCTGCAAGATCATTCTTCCACTCCTGGAGCTGCTAATTGAAGAGCTAGACTGTGAGCTTTGTAAGGGACAAAACATTACCAGCTTTTTTTTCTAATAAGCAACACAAATATTTCAGTAGCTTTGTTAAAAGGAAATTTGGAATTCACAGTCAGTTTCCACCAATGCAAGTTTCCCGTGGATACTATTTATCTCCACTTGTTGAAAGCAAATTAACAATATGGTGTGGAACAGAGCTAGCATCTGCGCATTCACTTATGCCCAACACTCTGTGCTTTGTCATATGATAAGCCGAAACATAGATTCTTACATGATCAAATCTCAGATCAATCAAAGCATTGCCTACATGAACTCTTGCTAACAAAGCAGAGAGTAAGGAAATAAAGAACTGGAAAAAGAGGAGAACTCTCTTTTCCACTGAAAGCAGCTGCTCAAGCTGTCTGAAAAACAAGAATTCAATTTGTAGCAACAAAACTGAAACCACTTGAAAATGTTCAGGGAGAGAGAGAAAAATCCTCAAATACAGACCTGACAAGCCTCCCACGCCTGGCGAGACACTCATGTAGCTGGCTCCCATCTCACACTCCTCCTCAAGCAGAGCTGTATCCCACTTCTTTGTAGTGCAGTGTCACGGCCTCTCTCCTGCTCCGCGCCAGACATGGCCTTGGGTATCTGGGTCTAACACAGCAGGTCTGACACTGCCTGGGCGGGGCCCACTTTCCAAGGAGCCCAGCTAAAAGGCTGGGCTGCGTGTCCTGCCTTCACAGCCCCTTGCAATAACATAGCTTGTCTGAAGTCCCCCATGCAGGTCATCTCTCCCATGGCATGAGCCATTCCTGAGTCTCACATCTCTCCAGAGCAGAGGTCTGCACAACTGGAAAGTGACTGCTAAAAGATTTCATTTAGCCCAGGGATGAAGCCACTATCTAGGACATGGGAGATCCACATTACAGGCCCTGAACACCACTTTTCAGCCGTACTAAATTCCTGCATCTGTCTCTTGCATCCCCAGTAAGCACGCAGCACCTGAACTGCAGCCCTTCTGGAGGCTGTTGCGTTTGTTTTCACTAAAAATTACACCCTTCCCTAAGAAACCTCCCCTAGAAAAGTTTTATCAGAGCAAACACATTTACAAAGAATCTCAGTTTTGACAAAAACAGCTCTCACAGTTGCATCCTAGTGCATCAATGTATGCTAATTACCGGGACGTGGTGAGCTTTGTTCACTGTTTACAAAGATGAAAGCATAGGCATGAACTCTTTCTGTCAACTGTCGTAATTAGCAATAAGCTAGTGTTCACTGAAGAAAGTTTCTGGCAAGTTGTCAACGAGAAAATTGAAAATCAGAAAGAGAACATTTATTAGACTTGAAAAACAAGTGTAGCATTTAAGCATGCTTAATGCAAGGCTCGGTTTCACTGCGTACAGCTGATCTGTGTGGAGTGAAAACAAATAGAAACAGGTATGTGTTGAGAGAGAAGGAAGGGAAGAGATTAGCTGACAAGGGAAAAACTGTTATGGGAATTTGCAGGAAGGTCTAAAGCATCCAGTTTATCTTGTTTACTAAGTTGGGAATTTCTGGATACAGCTCATAGTAGAAGCCCTTCCTTATCTGCCCATTTTTGCATATCTATGGAGGGAATTCACCTTACACTTGCTACACAAGTGTTTCTATCTCCACTGAGGACAATGAAGAATGCTGAACTGGAAAAGACTTAATCAAAAAGCCACAAAAGTTCGTAGGATTCGCCATGTCAAATTGGTCTGTTGCTTTAGCAAGATCAGTGTACTTTTACCACAGAGGCAGTGACAAATGACTTGGCAGAGGGAAAAACACAACACATCTGAACCCAGATTTAATGGAACAACTACATATCAAACTCACATCTAACCTCCTAATTTCTCATTGACCTTTAACACCACTGATAAGTATTTTGAAGCATGATATCTGATACTATTTTTCTAGCATATGTAACTACAGCAAGAATGTGTGACTGAGGAAAACAGCTATAAAGAGCCTTCACACTGAGAGTATGGGACATGTTAGGAATATATGCAAGGCTTGCAAATAAAAATCCAGATTAAAGCAATCTAAGACCACTTCAGGGCTATACAACTCTCCTTTTATTACTGGCTGGGCTGTAACAAGGAACAGGACAAGACATGCCTGCCCTGAGATGAGGGAGAAGGGGTGTCAGATGAATACAGAAGGGTGGGGTCAAGAAATTGAGAGAGTCTCTCATCTCAGACACATGCAAGATGAGGTATTTGGAGATTACGTATTAAAAGTCAGCAAGATAATTTTAAAAGAGATGATGTGATTACTCTAACAGCTTTTATGAGCTGCTTACCACACTTCAGTAGACAAATTTCCCTCATAAAGAAAAATTCCCTCTATATTCCCATATGAATGCTTCTTCAATGTCCAAAGCAAGGAGGGAACCATCTGGCAAATTCATACCAGACTAATACCATAAAACAGAAATTTCCTAAGTAGTGCATTTAGTTTGCAGTGTGCATGTTATTAATGGAAAACATCAACAGAAAGAAGGCTGACTATCTAACCCTGCTAATATGTGTGCGCTTCCTCATCCCTCAAAATAATATTGTGATTCCTCAAAGGCTAGATTGAATGGCTTTTCAGATTTAACTTTAAAGACACAGGCAATATTGATGGTTTCCAAAGGCACATCAATGATGGATACCCCTCTGAGAGGCAAATTAACAGGGAAAATATTTCCATTACCCATCAGCTACTACTGCCCAAGAATGAAGTGGCAGCAGCTGGAAGGATCTTGGTGTGTGATAAGAGGGCCAAAGGGCAGCTCCCAAAAGTGCTTACCAACTGGTTGACTGTCTTCCTCACAATGACAGAAGATTGTTTCTGAAAAATTCCCCATCACCACAATTAAGACTCCAGGATCTGTGTTGAATACAACGTCCATGTTTAAATTTCTGCTTCCAAAGTGCTTTCTTATCTTGAGAAGGAAACTGCCTAGAAGCCATACCAGTACATATTACCATTCAGAGGTTATAAACCCAGCATTGCTTAGATGGGCTATTTCAAATGGCCACCTTGTCTATAACAACTTTAGGTTTTCTCAGCCTCTCTAGTTAGTTCTTTCTAGGCAGAAGCTTACTATGAATACTTTCTTCTGGACTGTCTCATTCAGCTTTTCATGGAGTTATACTGTCCAAATAATTTTCTGTTCATATGTAGCCCGCAAATACTGAAACTTCCTTTGAGGTATCCTCAGCATGGGAGCAATGTAATGAGTCTAGGAAATGAATAGTGTGTGTTTCAAGATGAAAACGAATCTCCTAAAACCTTAGCAGTTTGATAAGTACTAGTATCAGAATAAGCAACAGGCACAGGAACGTTGTTCTCCATAGGTGTTTCACCTGGGCTTGGCAAAATGCATTTTCAGAGCTTAGTCAAATGTGATGGCAATTTTTAAAAAGATTTCAAAAGAATTTTCAAGTAGGTGAAAGCTAGTTGCAAAGGGCAAATACTCTTTTTCATGTTCACCACAAGGGAAAGCACAGGGCGTATAAGGAGGGGCTGGGAGAATAGGGTTTGTTCAGCCTTGCAGAGTGGAGGTTCAGGACTGAATGTATTACTTCCTTCAACTCCCTAATAAAAGGGTGTAGAAACAGTGCAGCCAGGCTCATCCTGGAAGCTCATGGTGAACAGGCAATGGGCACAAGCTAGAACATGGGAAATTCCAGTAAGGTACAAGGAAAAAATAATTCATCAGGAGGTTGGTCAAAAATTGGAAAAGGCTTCTCAGAGAGGTTGTGTGATTTCCATCCTCGCAGATATTCAAAACTATGTTGGACATGGCCCCCACATAGTTGTCTCTGCTTTAAGCAGTGGTGGGTTTAGATGGCCTCCAGAATTCCCTTCCAACCTGAATTATTCTGAGATTCTATGACAAGCAGTTAATGAGATTAAATTACAGCAAGGCAGTTTGTTAGACAGGTAGGTAAAACTTTCCAACATCAGGAAGAGTGAAATTCTGAAATCACTTGCCTACAGAGTATGAACATCACTAGAGATCCCCCAAGAACAGTGTAGGGGAACACGTTAGATAAATCTCGTTGATCCTGTTTTGGGGTGGGATACTGGGAGTTCTACTTCTATTCAGTGTTTAGACAAGTTGCCATAATATCTTAAGTGAAAAGTGTTAATGTCCTTTTTTAACGTTGTGTTAGAAAGGAGAAAGAAAGATATTGATGTACTTAAGCCATTTAAAGGTTAAAATAAACACATGTAAATCAAATGTGTCAACCTGCCAAGCTCCAACTTTGAAACATGGTGCTAGAGAAAGATAATGAGGCAAAAAATTTTCTTAGACAAAACAGAAAATGCTGCCAGATTAACTCCTTAGAGGACATACATAATGAAGCATAAGGCTGGTAGTAGAGAGATTTCTGATGTAACCCATTTACCACAATAAAAAGGACAGACCTTGATTTGCGTCTAGTCTTGCAAAGTCCCAACTTTGGGACTATCCTGAATCCTTTTGCTTTAATAAGAAAGCTTCAAGCTATGTAGCCTGAAGAAACATTATCAAAGGTATTATCTTACTTTTGGCACAACGTTTGCTATGCAAATAGCGTAAAAAGAGCTTTTCACAGTTGTATGCATGGCAATAAGTAGATATCACTATGACATTGATGTTTCCAGTAGACACATGGCCTGCTAGCAAGTGTCTCATTTGACGAATCTCCCACTCCATCACCAAGGGTATAAAAGTCCAAAAGAAGATATGAAAAGGTTTATAGACAGTCAGAGGTAGGGATGAATGTCAGGTTAAAAAAAATTGTAAATAGTGATTGGAGGCTAATAGGTGATTAAATATGTTTCAAGAGTAGGAAAAAAATGTTTATGAATATGTGAGTAAAGAAGGGACTTCAAAATTAAAATTTGTGATAATGCTTATTGTAATTAGAAGCAGAAAAATAATTTTTAAAACTACAAGCTATAATCACAAGACAAAAAGGTGTACTTAACAGTGCCATCTTTTATAATATTACAAAAATGTCTTGATCACCATTAATTAAATCAGTATGTTTTAAGAATTTGAATTGACTTATTTTATTTACATATACTAGCACCATGATAGCATATGTTTCTACCATATATCACATCTTGATTTTGGTATTAAGAGTGAAAAATGCTCTGCCTGCAACAACCACAGACTCAAGTCTCTAGAAAAAGATGGTATCAGAGAATGGCTGAGGTTAGAGGGACTTCTGTAGGTCATCTGGTCCAACCCCTCTGCTCAAGCCAGGCCACCCAGAGCAGGTTGCCCAGGACCACATCCAAATGGCTGTTGAATATCTCCAAGAGTGAAGACTCCACAATCTCTCTGGGCAGCCCATGTGATATAATACAGTGAGTTAATAAAGTTCAATGGTAAATGCGACAGTGGTTTAACAAGATTCGATAGCAAGGTACACTTGATTATTTATTGCATAGAGGACAGGGTCAGACAAAACTGTCAGGGCGACCCTCCCATTGAGTCATGAGGTTCAGAAAGGACCCCCTTGCTTTCTAAACTTCCCCAGAGAGGAGTCTAGGTACCGTTGGATCTAGTCCTAGTCCCAGACTTGGTCAACGGTTTATGTCTAAAGCATTATATATGTGCAATCAATCCTTTATATCACTTAGTTAAGATTTCAAAGTTTAGCATGTTATTAGTCACTTACCAAGAATCTGTTGCGGCAAGGAATCTCTCAACCTCAAGGAGTAACCTTGAGAGGTGTCCCTACTCAAGGGCAGATCCTGGCATGCAGCCCACTGCCNAGGTGGGGGGAGCACACCACCACACCTGTGCCAGTGCTCAATCAGTCTCACAGTAAAAATGTATTTGCTGATGTTCAGAGGAAACCTCCTGTGTTTCAGTTTGTGCCTATTGCCTCTGGTCCTGGCACTGGGCACCACTGAGAAGAGCCTGGCTCTGTCCTCTTTGCACCCTCCTTTCAGGTATTTATATACATTAACAAGATCCCCCCTGAGCCGTCTCTTCTCCAGGCTGAACAGTCCCAGCTCTCTCAGCCTTTCCTCACAGGAGAGATGCTCCAGTCCCTTAATCACCTTTGTGGCCCTTCGTTGGACTCTCTCCAGTATATCCATGTCTTTCTTGTACTGGGGACTCCAGAACTGGATACAGCACACCAGGTGTGTCTCACTGACCAGTGCTGAGAAGAGGTGAAGGATCGCTTCCCTCAACTTGCTGGCAACACTTCTCCTAACATAGCCGAGGATGCCATTAGAGTACTGTTAATAGAATCCTCTTACTCAGCAAGATCCTGATTTCTTCTTCATCCTTCAAACCCACCACCTTCTCCATTCAAATCATTGTCCTAGCTTTATAAGTGCTGTGAATGCAATGAAGAAACTAACACAGAATATAAATAAAGCTTAGTATTTTATCATTTCCCTTACCTTGCTCTTTCCAAGAGCCACAAATTTTAAAATTAAAGCTACTTACCTAAGTTTTGCCAGTGAGATAACTAACATGCCTGTGCCCATAGGCCAGAGCCACATGCCACAAGCAGAAAGCTGTTCAGGATGCCAGTTTAGCTCCTTGAGCAACTATTAGCTCCCGAGCCATTTCCTCCCTGCTCCAAGAACATCTGCCCACTACCAGCCTCTTCAGGGGCTGGCAATCAGAGTGCCAGGCTACCAGCAATACGCTATTTTTTGCCGGAAAAGAAGAAAAAGAGACTTTGTTTTCCTATCTTCTTTTTTTCCCCTTCATGCATCACAATGCTTTTTTGAAAGGAATTCCATATTCAGATCAGTATTAATAAATAAGGCAGCTTTCCCCATCTACTAATGCCTTCCCTGCTAAGCAGCAAATTTCCATTTCTTTCCTCCACTTATTAAAGCGATGATTCATTTTATACCTCAGAGGGTTCTTGTAAGGCTGAAGCACCCAAGATGTGTTAAATGTTCATATCAAACCAAGCTACAAGATACTTTACAAATTCATAAAAAGCTGTTAATATCATAGTGATCCACAAATATTTTTCTCAGTGACAGATTTTGACCCATTTGTGTTTGCAGGGGGAAGAAAGCTCATCTCATGAAGACCTCTTTTCCTAAGCAACCAGTTTAAAAATATGACTCTCTAGGCCCTGCCTGAGTTTATTTCAAGCCTTTAAGAGTAACAAAAGAAGGTGGTGGAGCTAAAATACAACACATTTTGTGTTTTATTCTGAAAATAAATGTTTAGCACAGAGTGGATAGGCAGCAACAGAACAGATACGTGAATGCTGTGGCCCGCCCTGATCTTTCCTATAGCATCTTCTAGCATGGCATATGCTCCCAACCATGCAGTGCCACAGATGGCAACCAAACAAGTGTCCCCATCAATATCAGTGCTTTGTCTGGCTCTGGAAGGAGCTAAAATCTCTTAAAAGGCCTCTTGTTGCAGAAATGAGAGAAATTAGAGAACAAATTTGTGAAAAAAATATTTTCTTTCAAGATGTTTTTGCAGAAGTATTGCCGTATATCACTTGTTTTGGGAGGAAACCAGATAAAAGGTGAAAAGATTAAGGCAATATCCAAGAAGTATATTCTAAGTGTTTGCTAAAAGACCAGAAGTTTTTTAAATAAAAAGTGGTATAACTACTTTTTAGCTTATGAGGAATGTTTTTCTGTTTAGCTGACTGAATTGCTCACAGTGCATGTTGAAACAGCATAGTCTTTTCCATGAATGTTTACATGTCATTTGTATCTTGCCATGAGGTGCCACAAAGTTTGTCAGACTGCCATAAAATAGAATGAAATAAAATAAATAAAATAAAGTATAAGTTCCTGGAGTGTGTAATGTTCAATGACTTATGACTAGAGCCAATACTGACAGACTGGATCAGCTGATAAAGTGCTCTCTGTTACTTCACTATGCTTCTCTAGCAAACAAAAAAAAAATCTTAATTCTAGTAATTATATTATCTTAACAGCAGTTTTATAGCATCTATGAACAATATGGTGGCAAAGGACAAGGTAAGATGGATTAATGTATCACAATTAAAGTAAAAGCTTGCACTGAAACTCATCCTCACTGGGATGGAGCATAGGAATCAAAGCTTTTTGAGTAGGAAGAAGTACAAACCAAGGCTTTCAGCTGCTTTTCCTGTGATAGCTACAAGGCCAGAAGATGCCACTCCAGCAATACCTCTGTAGGTGCCTCAGCATTCGAACTGCCTTAAAAAGATATAGTTATTCTGTAAAACAGGAGGTCTTCAAAGTACCACCTGAGGGACAAAATATCTTCCAACAAATGTATCCTCCAGTCCTGTGTTCTGCGTGGTTCCTTGTACTTGGTCAAACCAATCCCTTTCCCTTGTCATGAGCTACTGTTTGCCCTTTGGGACCATCTCTGCTGTAAAGAACATCAGACCGGCTGGAAACCCTATCTGCTAGTTTTCTGCAAAACCATAGAATTTCCTTCAAGGGGGCTGGCCAGTTAAAAGCCTGGAAATTCACTTACCTGAAATTCTCTGGCTTTACATTTAAACAAAAAGATCTTTTAACTTTGCTCAATAACCAAATAGCTTGCTGCATTTCTTCAGCAAGAAAGAAACTTCTATTCCCTCCAAATGAAAAGAGCTATAAAAAGATACAGTTTCATTATTTAAATTTATTTGTAAGCTCTGTGCAGTTTGATGAGACCAAAATGCTTCCTACAGAGCGGCATGATGCTTGTCCTAACTATCACCTGATTTTTTTTTAATCCATATAAATGAGAAATATCCCTTTATAAAACTTTTCTACCTTTTCTTATACTGATTAAGAAATGAACGAAAATGTTATACATGTGTTGTACAGTGGTTGTATGAGGGAATCTAATCTGACATGTTGCATATGTGACACCAGTTAATATTACTTGAATACGTAGGATTCAAAATTTGTGTGCTCCTGGCCAGAACTCATATGAAGAGTTAAGCTTGTAAGTTCATAAATAGAGCTCTATATTAGTCATCTGATATTAATGGGGTTTGCGCTGCAGCTCTGATGTTCATGGGGTTATCATTAGGTCTATGTGACTTAACTGTATTTTATTTTCTATTTAAAATTCATTTATCAGAGTGAAATCAGAAATGTGGTTTCTGTCACCCACAGAACAATTACTTTCAGTACGAAGCCTGTGAAGAGAAAGGTCTGCTTCTCTTTAAAGAATAGGTAGAATTTAACAGAATTTTGTACACCAGCAGCATACTTTCTATATCTTGCCCAGCTGCCATTTAACACTATAGAAATTTATAGGCATATACGTGTTCCTGAAGTTTTTCACTTGTCCAAATGTTTGCTTTGTGTATGCTGAGCCTGTGCCCAAACCCAGCAACTCCTTGCCTAGTTCATGCTTTTGCCTGACAGTTGTGGCTTGGAAACCTCTCCCACATGCCTTTTGGGGTTCAACACAAAGCGCAGTTGCAGCTGCCACCATTTGGCATTCAGGCGGGTGAAAATAACAGCATTAACTTGAGGACAGAGCAGTCTACACCATGGTCAAATCCAGCTCTGAGACCTACGATGTGAGGTTCAAACTCGTATTACTCACTCAGCTGAAAGAGCCCCAACAGCGCACATGGAAATGCCTCTGTGTTGCAGAAGGTTTGTTGAAAATGGAAGTTGCAGAGAGTTTTATACAGCGGAAAATGAAAGCTTTTCCACTGTATAAAACCAAATAAAGCCTGTTGGCCATAACTGAAGTGTTCTCTGGGGATGAGAAGGGCTTCTGTTCTCCCCCTGATCCCAGAGACAGTACATGCATTTTTTCATTAAGTGAATGAAATGTCTCAAACGTCTCATTTTGTCAAGAAAAATAATTCAATTACTTTCATAATATTTTATGTGATCCATTTGTTATTACTATTATAATTATTATTACTCACTCTGATGGCCGCCACACTGAGGAATCAATTTGTATGTACTCTGGGTTATGGCACAATCAACCACAAAACATTTTTAAAATACACAAACACAAATGCAATTAAGAACCATCTATATCATCATATGTTGCTGGTATCTACAGGGTGCAGTAGAGTCGCTAAATTTCACTTTGCCCTGTCAGATAAGAAAAGATAAACTCCATACTAAGAACCAGCTGCCAGGGAGCACTCTGTGTGGGTACTTATATAACAGGCAGAGCTGTAACGCCTGCCATAGTTCACATCGGGCCAAAGCACTATATTTTTAATGTGAATCATATAGTTAAAGGTAATAACTGAGTTTTGGGGATCTATAGGAGTTGCTAAGGTGCAAAAATAGATAAATAAATAAGTAAATAGGAAGATACTGATGTACAGACAACAGCTTTATGCGTAGGTATAAAATTTTGAAATCTCTTTTTTTCGGCAAAGAAGAAGACAGAAGGTGGAGCAGGAGTGGCAAGAAGAGAGAGGCATGATATGGTAGGTAAGCCTAATCCCTGTGCAGGAGTTGTGCTGCCTGTGGCCACACCAGCAGCACTACTTTCCTCAGCTGGTGCCGTGACCGATCGCTGAGCATCAATCAGCCCATGGTTCTCCCCATCCCACCCCAGACACTTCATGCGCTGTGGCACAAACCAGAGATAAGAAACATCACCAGACTGCGGAGGAAAAATGTACTCTGAGAGCATGAAATACCAGCTTACCTACTACAGAGGGTAGTACATTAATGCTATTTTTGGGCTGAATAAACACATTTTTAAACAGGGGTATTTTTGGCCATACAAAATTCTTCTTCTAGAAGAAAAGGAAGACACGGGGAGGTATGTATCCCTAAAATGTGTCCTGCTATTTCCTTGGCTAATTAACAGTGGCTTTGCCAAGTACATAACAATTTCACAGTACAAAAGTGTTTTCACAGATCGATCAAACAGTTGTCCAACAGAGGCAGACCTTCAATGTTGTGTTTCAGATTTTTAGAAATGGAAAATAAATACATTCAATAGGTTTCTTGCATATAGTAAGCAATAACTAAAGAGCAGCCTGTAGTCCCAGGTCTATCATTAGACTGCCTTCATGATTACTTCCTGGTGTTGCTTTTTCAAAACCTTGTACAGCAAAATATTTTAGGAATGGTCATTGCTTTTTTGGAGATAGACAGCTAAGTATTTGTTTTGACAGGAGACAGTCTGGAACAAAATTCATCAGCAGTATTAAGTAGTCTGCTTCCAAGAGAAGTCTTCTTCCAAGAGATGTCTTCTTCCAAGACATGGTGGCCCCTACCAAGAAATTCTGCAGTATTTCATAGAAGTGTCCGAACTCCCTTTTTACCTTGCAGCTTTTTGCCACCATACCAAATCTCATGCCTTACTTTTGTACAGCAGTACCAATCTTTTCTACTTTCTCTTCTGCTGGTGGTTGCTATCACTCAGGTGGCAGCTGGGTCCTTTTCCTGAGGGGTAGAGGTAATGCAAAGACTGTATTTAATGAGCAAATTACCTGTTCTGTGAGAAATTCTGAAACTTTCCGCTTGGTTCTGAATCAAGACAAGAAGTGAAATTTCCAGGATTTTTCAAGAAACAAAACAAGCCAAAATACTTTGATTCAGCCAGTTGAAACATCTCCTTTCAGTATATCACTCTGGCAATTAATAGATGTACTCACTATATTGTACTACACACCTGCAAGATACAGTTAAAAATGAAGCCCTTTGATATTATCCAGGCAAAATGAATTTCTTTATTTGATAGATCAGGTAAATTATCACAAACCCAGTAAGTTTTGCTGAATCCACATTTTGCTGAAGAAAATACCCCAGTGCAAAAAGAAGAGACCAGATATACAAGGGTTATATTTGATTAAGAATTGATAAGCAATTAAAAAATAAATCCCAGCATAATCACCCCTGACTGTCTTCTTTGTAAGGGCTACATTCATTTACCAGCACCAGGAGAAATGCCAGCTTAAATCAGTGAGAGTTTTCCCTTTGTCTTTCACAGGACAAAATTTTCCCTTTAAATTTTCCTCCGAATTTCTTGGCACGTTGAGATATTGCTCATTCACTAAGCTTGGAGTTTCTCAGCATCTGAGCATCATTTCTCTGTCGTCTGCTGGTCTCACCATTTCATACATCTCAAACAGATTTTTACTCGTGCTGTGCCATCCTGTTACCACACAGCCTTCACCTTAGAGCTCTGTCTTTTAGGCAGCATCACCAGTATTTAAAGCTGGAATAAAATTCTAGCAATTCAAAAATATTACATTTCTGTGAGGAGGTGGGACAAGGGAAACAAGGGTATTCTCATTGATGGTCATTTCTGTGTCCATTGAGCCTTTTATTAGTGTGCATAATGAGTAAACAAATCTTATCAGAGAGCAACACTAATCAGCCTTCAAACCAGCACTTTGAAATCAATAGTCCAGAATAATTTGTTCTTCCTTGACAATGTCCCACATGTGTCCTTTTGGGGGAGTGGGGGGAGAAAAAAAGAAAAGAAAAAAAGAATTCTGCAATCTTTCACAAAAAGAGTATAGAAAGGAAGGATTAACTGTATCTTACTTTTACTTTTTTTTTTTTTGGAGCAATCTTCATCTTCAGGTAAATTGGCTTTGTTCCACTTCCTTCTTTTCCTTCTACTGTTTCACCAGTTCATAATCCCTCAAAAATATGTTGCTACTATTCCTATCATACAGTCAAGGCTGCTTAAGAGGAAGCCAACTTCTACCAACACATCGAGCTGAAAGCTAATACATGCAGAATTTTTCTAGCTGATTACAACAGCTGCAAGCAGAAAAAAATGGCATTTCAACATTTTAATATGAAGTCTGACTATCAAACATGTTTTAACAAGTGTATTGTTTCAGTAATGGTCTGTTTACATTGACCATACCTTGACAGAACTAAGGAAGTCTGAATTTTTAGGGAAGGTTCTGTTTACCGAGAGACAGCTGCTTTTAATGGACATGCTCTTTGAACCTGAAAAGCAGTTTTGGATGTTGGGCAACACCTCAGGGACTGCTTCTTCATCTGTGGTAAAATAGCATCACTTCATTGACATCTGCATTTTTTAAGTCTAAGATTCTTTTAAAAAAATTAACCATCCCTGTCTTTCCTTGAATTCATTACCAGAGCCTATCTTTAAAATAAAGTGCTATATGGATGTGTGGAGGAGATGTTTAAAGGCACAAGTGAGATAAGACATCCAAGGCCTACTAGAAACTCTATACACTGTTGCACGCATATTTTTGAAAGTAGTTTCTTTGCCCCTTAGGACATAAATTCCTCTTGAATGTCACAGTTGAAAAGCTGAGAGTCATACTCTGGCCTGAAAATATTAGCTGAGCCTCATTGCTTTAGCTAGGCAAAATATGGGATTTAAATCATAGAATCATAGAATCATTAAGGTTGGAAAAGACCTCTAGGATCATCTAGTCCAACCATCAACCCAACACCACCATGCCTACTAAACCATGTCCCAAAGTGCCACGTCTATGTGTTTTTTGAACACCTCCAGGGATGGGGACTCCACCACCTCTCTGGGCAGCCTGTTCCAATGCTCGACCACTCTTTCAGTAAAGAATTTTTTCCTAACATCCAATCTAAACCTCCCCTGATGCAACTTGAGGCCATTTCTTCTTGTCTTATGGCTGGATACTTGGGAAAGAGACCGACACCCACCTCACTACAACCTCCTTTCAGGTAGTTGTAGAGAGCAACAAGGTCTCCCCTCAGCCTCCTCTTCTCCAGGCTAAACAATCCCAGTTCCCTCAGCCGCTCCTCATAAGACTTGTTCTCCAGACCCTTCACCAGCTTTGTTGCCCTTCTCTGGACACACTCCAGCAACTCAATGTCCTTCTTGTACTGAGGGGCCCAAAACCGAACACAGTATTCGAGGTGCGGCCTCACTGGTGCCGAGTACAGGGGCATGATCACTTCCCTCATCCTGTTGGCGACACTTTTTCTGATACAAGCCAGGATGCTGTTGGCCTTCTTGGCCACCTGGGCACACTGCTGGCTCATGTTCAGCCGGCTGTCAACCAGCACCTCCAGGTCCTTTTCTGCTGGGCAGCTTTCCAGCCACTCTTTCCCAAGCCTGTAGCATTGCATGGGCTTGTTGTGACCCAAGTGCAGGACCCGGCACTTGGCCTTGTTGAATCTCATACAATTGGTCACAGTCCATTGATCCATCCTGTCCAGATCCCTCTGCAGAGCCTTCCTACCCTCAAACAGATCGACACTCCTGCCCAATTTGGTGTCGTCTGCAAACTTCCTGAGGGTGCACTCGATCCCCTCATCCAGATCATTGATAAAGATATTAAACAGAACTGGCCCCAATACTGAGCCCTGGGGAACACCCCTTGTGACTGGACGCCAACTGGGTTTAACTCCATTCACCACAACTCTCTGGGCTCGGCCATCCAGCCAGTTTTTTACCCATTGAAGAATACACCTGCCTAAGCCATGAGCCGCCAGCTTCTCCAGGAGAATGCTGTGGGAGACAGTGTCAAAGGCTTTACAAAAGTCCAGGTAGACAACATCCACAGCCTTCCCCTCATCCACTAGGCGGGTCACCTTGTCATAGAAGGAGATCAGGTTGGTCAAGCAGGACCTGCCTTTCATAAACCCATGCTGGCTGGGCCTGATGCCCTGGTTGACTTTCAGAAAACATCTGTTTGAAAAAATTCCTTATCCATCTAAAGACTTCCTATTAAAAACTATTATTACTGAGTATAATCAGGATAACTAATTGTGAAGTTTGTGTGACAACATTTTTCCCCCAGGACACTTAAGAGTCATATATTTTCCCTGAAACACCTTACCTATCATATACCTGTCTTAGTTCTGTGACAGTGTGCAACACAGATCACAAGTCTTTCTCTTAGTTAGCTGGAAACAATACAAAATCTGACTGTTCTCAAAGTATGTAAAACTTGCTTTTTTGGTCCCATCTGGTATCAGCACAGAAAAACATGGAAGGGAACTCCTTATGTCACTCTGAAGATTCCTTCTGTGTCCAGTTGTTCAATGTAAGACAGTATGAGTGGCAGCTTGAGTTAGCTACTTTCCAGATGCTAAATCAAAAATGTTTAAGTCCAATCCAAAACAAGATAGCATCTCTCAGCATTAATCACCTCAAACTAGGCGAAACTACCTGACAACTTAGCTCTTCCTATTTACAAACAGTAGCAGAACATATCTTATTTTTTGCATTGGAGTAATGATGCATAATCTTCCTTTAATACTTTATTTATCCATGTAGCTAGAAAACATAATGCTGAATATTTGTTTCCTCTTCAATTTAAGGCATTCTGAATGCACTAGCACTGAGGTACTGAACAGTTTTCCACATGCACAGGTATGTGCACATGCACGGGAAGAAAAGTTGTTTCTCATGCACACAATCAACCTCACATTCTCAGCACCATAGGTGAGATGTTCTGCTTTTGCATTGTACTAATTGTATTTTCTTTCTGTTTCTAGGCTGTGTCTGTCATGGAAATTAGTTATGTAAGTTGTCTCTCTTTCAGTGTTTATTTGCTTTCATTAGGTTAGGAGGAAACCATGACTGTCATTAAATAAAAAGTTCTGGTATAATGTTGTCTTGGACAATAAGAAACAATGAACTACAGAACTGCAGCTGAAGACAAAAGGAACACCTTGTGGCCACCTTGGGTTTTAGAGGGTAATGTCAAACCTAGGCAAAAGTTTTCTTATTTGAACAAAGACACTTTCAATGTGTAGAAGATATTTAGCATTAAGGAAAGAGAAGGACATTTGACACACACAGATTTCACTGGAGTTTTTCCCCAACTTTAAAAAAAAGAAAACCAAAGCCACTATTATTCCTTGTGGTGCAATTCTAGTACACAAATGTGTAGACTGAGTTAAATCCCCAGGAATAGTGAGATCTGAATAATGTTTCTAGTTATTTTTTACACCTAATTGTTCTTTCACAATCTGCATTAGAAAGTACACAAAATTAACTATAGGGGTTGTCTAGTGGCAGCTCTAGAGTATTTAAATGTTAAGGATAGTTAAACTTACAGTGGAGACAGAGGTGAGACTGAAACAGCCCTCTAGTTATTCTGGTACCGCTACGCTGCACAAGTCTGAGATTTCAGAGGAGATACTTGACCTGCAAACTTCAGTAACTCCGTGGTACTGCTCTTTTGCTCTGCTCTCCAAAGCAGAGGCAAAAGCACTGAACCAGAACACCTGGTATGTTTTCCATACAAAAGATTTCTAAATGAAAAGAAGCAGGGAACACAGGTGACACCCTAATATCCACACTAGTTGGATATTAACCCCACAAGCAGGTCAAATGACCATGTACCATACTTTTGCAATACCCAATTTTTGGAACCTCCCAAAAGGAAGAGAGGTGAGACCGGCTGCAGCAAGTACGTCTGATTGCCAGGCTGCCTGCACCTGTCTGCCCCATGTTGCCTTCCTCCAGAACCCATGGGATGGCACAGCCTGTCCCTGCTGCCCCATCCCCTACCCAGCTAGTTCCCAAGTACCAGACTCCATGGCCTGAATCTCACAGCTCTGCTCCACATGGCAGCACCACTGAAAGGCTGTGAACACCTCTGACTGCTCAGGATTGGTTTGGTACTGCAAGATGAATGTAGGAGCACTGCATTTATCAACCTGATATCAAAAATATTTGACATACATGACTGTATTAACAATGAAGGATGTGGAAGTTACGCAGAGGGCTGAATCTCTACAGGATTTCTACAAGGAACTGTACTGCCAGCTACAAGAGCAAATCTCATGATTTATATTGGTGTGCGTAAAGGATTTTTGGTCCAGTAGGACCAACCCAGACTGTGTTTCTGAGAAAATTTGCCATGCAATGAAGGCACCCACCTTATTTATGATTTTATATAAAGAACAAAGTTACCAGGAAGATGTCTGGTGACCAGATCTGTTCCCAGTGAAGATAATGAGAGCATTCCTCCAAACTTCAGCAATAGCAGAAGTGGGGGTAGTAATATATAACAATTAGGAAGACAAAAGACTACAGACTGCAAATTAGGCTCAGTTTTACCGTAAACTTACCTTTAGCAAACCAGTAACTTGTGTAGCTGTGCCTTGGCATTTCCATCTTCACAGGAAAACAGAGAAATTTACTGAATTCATAGGACTGTATCAAAGAAAATGTATCATCATCAATAAAATGGGAACTTTTCCAATCAAGTGCCATTAAAGCATCCAGTATATTTAATCTTAATTTCCTTTGTATCAATCCAGTTAATCCATGTGCTAATTCACTAGTTTCTAATTCGTTAAATATTTATTTTAGTCTGCTTACAAATTGTCCAGGAAAACAAGTACAGCACTATTTTTAAGTATGTCCGTTTGTCCCCTCTACTGAAAATGGAATGCAATTATTTCCCCCCATGTAATGAATGCGGCATGGTTTTTCATCAGTTTTGTAACAAATGAAGTATTTGAAGTTTTCTAGCCTCTTGTTCAAAATACATTCTGAAAATGCATATTATATTATTCACAATCAATAAATATACAATCATCTTGGAAAATCACACATAGAAAACATTACACAGAGGTGATTAAACATGTGCCAAAGGTATACTAACAATTCTTCTTAAATCCTGATATTTTTAAATGCCAAAATGCTTTACCATACACAGACACAATAAAATCACTTTGGTGTGTAGGCAGATCATGCTTAAATCGGATTTCCACAGCACAGACAAATGTTACAGATATATTAGTTGAGGACAATACTGATTATAGCTCTGGCATTGTTCTGCAGAAACCTAAACAACACTCTTCACTGTAAAAGAGTATGACAAATCAAGTTGTCAAACTACATCGTTCAGAAGCAATCACTGTTGGGGCAAAAGTTTCTGGCATAACTCAGTGTTATGACCAAATGTTGCTTAATATAACCTTATGTATTGTAAAAAGCCAGAACTTTCCTTATCCGGAATCAGCTGGTACAACACTATCTCTGGTCTCCCAAAAGAGTGTATTAGCACCTGCTCAAGTACAGCAAACATGGTGCCAAAACCTAACCATCAGCCACGTCCTTTTCATTGGAGCTTATTTTCAGGAGATCCTTGTTTGTCAATAATTAACTTGCTTTAGTTCAAACTACTAGGATTTCTGAAATATTCCAGAAATGTCTGTCTGGGTGAGTCTAGTTCAAACTGCAGTGGTAATCTGCGTCAGTCCTAGGTCGTTGGACTCTTCTCTCTCTTGAGGACAGTAAGACGACATTTCCACGACTAGTCATACAGGTTTGTTTGTCCCATCTGTTTCCCTCATATAAGCCGGGTCTTGCACAGTGTTTCTGACTCTGCTGGTGCTCTGCCTGTCCATCCTCATTTTAAAGGGGAAGCAGAAGTCCTTGAAACACCTCTTGAAGTTTTCATCCAAAAAAGCGTAAAGGATTGGGTTGAGGCTGCTGTTGGTATAACCCAATGCAATACAGAAGTAATAGCTGGATATAGCAGCAGTACTGTGGGACACATCCCCTAACGCTTCAACCAGCACAAAAATGTGAATAGGAGTCCAACAGATAATAAAAACTGCCACAACCACAAGAACCAACCTGGTGATGCGGCGCAGGTTTCGATCTTTTTCTCGAGACCCTGAGAGAAGCCGTACACTTTTAAGGCGCAGGATCATCAGAGTATAGCAAACAATTATAATGAGAACTGGAATAACAAATGCAAAGACAAAGACACAGATTTTCATGAATATGTCCCACCACACGTAATCTCTGTCTGGAAATTGCAAGGAGCATTCAGTGCTAGCAGTATCTAGGAATGAAAGAAGCAAGAAAAAGAAAATTGCTTTATTATTAGGTATTCTAAACAATGTAATTATCATAGCATAAGCTAGGAAAAGTGATTGTCATGTAATGTGATACTAATAAATGGAGTTATCATTAAATCACTCCAAGGAAAGCTTTCAATTACCATTGAAACTGGTTTTATGGAGCTGTCTCTAGAAAATACTTAGACAGATAGTGGCTTTTTAAAATGCATAACATTGTTTCCCATGGGAGGACCTAAAAATGCAGAGCTCAAAAATAAAAATTTGTAAAGATGTTTCCATTTGATTCTCACTGAGATTTAAAGCCAGAATGAGTACCACATTCAATGGAGTAGAAATCTCATAATTATTATCAAACTACATATGTTTTCGTCTGTGGGTGGAGACAGATTTTTGGTATCGTGAATGGTGGGAGCCGAATGAGGTTTTGATCGTAGGAAGATTTTGCCAATATATGATAATTGTGTAATAATCTTTTCCCACATGCCTTCTTCAGTGCAAATGGAATACACATAAGTGCTTGCATTCAGAAAAACTTATTTCCTGACAACAGCTTCTTTTCAGTTAAATAGAAGCAAAATATGTGTGTGCGCAGAGTCAAATGGAAGCTGCTCTTTTTTGCAGATCATGTCACTGAAAATTTAGCCTGTGCAGAGACTGCAGGATCTGGGCCACCAACACGAGCCCACTCCCTTTCTGATTGCCCATGCCAGGATTCAGAGTCACAGGCTGCCACTTGATTTTATGTCCCAGAAATATTCCATCTGACAGGAGGCTGCTAAGGAATGAAATATTTGAGGTTTCATTTGCTGACCTCATTGGAGCCTTCCAGCATATAAACCATATGGAAAACCAAGAAACAAGATAAATGGCAAGACAAGAGAAGGGGTAAATTTACAACTACTACCAGCAGTTAAACTTTACTGAAGACAAGTCAAGGTAACACAGGGATTTTTCACTCTGAATTGTAGCTTAGATTTTATCCTCTTGAGCACTGCATTATTCTTTGGATTTTTTTCATTTTTCCTACTGAATTTGTCATTCCTCTACAAATTATTGTGTATTGGCTTTTACTGAATTAGGTCTGAGGGTGGAATGATTCAATATACTCTTGCACATCACTTTTTCATATCTGTCTTCTGCTGAACTAGTCAGAAAAATTCCATCAAGCCATATTTCCCTGCTATTGAAATGCTTCACAAATCAAGATGATATTGCAGAGAATTTGTTTTGAAAAACAGCTAGGGGGGAAGTTATCAGTATGGTATCATACAGACATTTCCGTGGTTAGATATCAGAAAGCTGTTACTGGGTGATATTGAATACTAAAACATTCAAATAAAAAAGTTGAAATTAAAGCTAAATATTTGAGGTTTTATTTTAAATAATATAACAACTAATGGATGATTCTGAAAGCTGAAAAGTGAAAAGACATATTTTTCAAGCCTGATAAGGATGCTAAGCTGACAGCACAAGTACAACTTAAGAGGGTCTTGACATTCAGTCAACTTTTTTAAATCCTTTGTGATCTAGGTTTTCATAAGTGTAGTGGCTTTTACTTAATTTTATTCTAGAAATGTCAACAATCATCTTCAAAGAAGTTCTTACATTGATTATTACTGTTATTTGTAGTAGATCATGGCCTAGCAGAAGAAATAAAATCAGGATGCAGCTATAATATCTAGACTAGTAAAGCTGCAGATGTGCAGTTCTGGATAAAAGTGAGATATGATCAGGGATGACTGCTCCAGACCACATCCAGCTACTCACTGAAACCCCCTCCCAGAGGAAACTGCTTCTTCCAGTCTACTGACATAATTTCATATATTTATCAAAATAATTAAGTCACACTTGCTACACTTTAATATAATTTGTAGCTGGCAACGGTATTTTAGAATTCCAAATTATGAAACACAAATTTAATCATTGTCTTACATCTCATTACAGTTTACTCTCTATGGAAAATCTTATTCTAAATTCATTAATATTCGTGTTTCGCTTGAGATATATAATGCTATGAATTGTATGGAACCCATTTACATTTTCCCAGTTTACAACTGGCAAACAATCAACAAAGATCCTTGTCATAATGCACAGTATCATAATAATTCTTGGGAACTTTGCAAGATAATAAAATCCAATTTATATTTTATTCCTGTTGCCTGAAAAGATGCTAAACTAAGTACAGTGTCACAAACTGAGTACTTAAGATTTCATACTGACCTTTTCCACTCTGAAAGCCAAATATTCCAAATACATCGATCTATTTAAGGAAAAATACTGCATTGCAGATCATATTTTAGTGTGAATATATTTTTAAATGTGTTTGATAAGCTACCATTTAAGATTAATCTTAATCTTGACATAGGAAATATATTTCTGTTAGATACATTATTAATTATGTCACCTTCAGGCATCCACACTCCTCTGTACTCAAATGGAGCCTTCATACTATTACTGGGAATACTAATAGTACCTCTAATTTTTATTTTTTTTTAAGTGAACAATTCTCCAGCAAGAAGGGTTCCATTAAGGCCACAGAGGGAATATTTACACAGATGTAAAATTTATTCTGCAGGGAAAATATATCCAGAAGGACACCACCTGGAGCAATGCTGTACTGTGAGAGCAAAAGGGACTAACTGAGCATGGGGTGGGAACCTTAAATACAATCACTTTCCATTTGATGTCCAGTTGTTGTTTAAATCTGAATCCAACGGATGCCCTGTAGCATATAAACAACTATTTTGACCGACATAACATAAAGTTTCACTCCTGAGTTCCAGCTTTTCCTTGCTTTTCCCCTTCACCATTTATCAGTGCAATTCGTGAACACACCAGACAAGATAATTGGCAGTAAATGCTCAAGACAGACCTTAGATCAGACAAGCAGGGCTGAACAGTAGGGGCTGACAAGCATTTGCCAATAATTTCCAACCTCGTTTGGCCCAGTTGAGCTGTGTGTTACTAGTCTCTGTTTCAGGAGAAAATAAAAGTCTGCCTGCCATGTGGTGTGGAAAAGACATTTAATCATTGCTGGCCTCAGAGCAGCCCCTTGACCTAAATGTGATGCCTACAGTGAATGACAGGAATATTCTGCTAGTTAAGCATGCTCCAACAGAACACCTGACTGAGTCCATGTCCCATGCCCTTCAAGATCTCATACACAGTGAGACAATTATTATTCCCAAATGAAGATGCCTGGAAGTGAATGTTTCCTGAGCTAGACATTGTTTTATAGAGCCTGTCAAAAATTTACTGCGGAGAAGAGTTACAGCACTGCAGACCAGGACACTTGATGCCCCAAAGGGCTGAAAGAGTTTCCAGAGGACTCTCCTGTCAGCTACCCACGAGAAGACCAACAGCAAGAACAAAATCTATACATCTTCAGCCAAATCAATCAGCCCTTGAGCAGCTGTTACTGAAATGTGTTGTTTGCATTGATCTATGCCAAAGGGTTTAACACACAGCATTTATTGTCTCTGCCAGATAAAACAGTGTCCTTATGTAAAGTTAACCATTTCTCTTGGGAGGAGTGGAGCCTTTCTAACAGAAAAGGTTGTTAATTCAGGAACTTATTAATAATTTGTCAAAAGCTTAATTACATCTCAAACAAGACTACCACCAAATAAATATGCATGTCTTGTATTTTATTGAGCCATCCATAACAGATGGCTCCAACACAAGGACATTACTAGAGGCCTCA
>VYZW01051818.1:0-10107 GCA_013401315.1 Balaeniceps rex
GGCTATATTGTAATCAACTCAAATTTAATTTCAATTTCCCTCATATCAAAGTGCCTGAACTAAACACCTTTATCATCCCACAGATACTAAATTTCTTCATACTGCTTTTTAATCTTTTTTCTCCTAAGTGAGTTTCAGGATTTGGTAAAATTGATCTTGGTTTATAAGACAGTAGAAGTAGAAATATATGACACCTCACAGTATCAGTTATCTAGTACTGTTATAAAAAGTAATAAATACAGCTTAAATGCTAACCTGATCAAAAGAAATTTAAGTGGCTCATAACGATCTTGAACAGCGGAATGTTGTTTATAGCAAAACCTTCCATATGCCCTTCTCATATATAATATCTTTTTCTTTCCATGAACGTCTTTTGAGAATTAAAATGGTTTTACTAAAATGAGTTTTACTGCACTTCCTTTTGAAATAGCACTCTGTAGGATGGTGTATTTATGCAGTAATTTGGTACTCTTGATAATTAATTGTCAGGAATTAAGTCAAATAATTTACATCACCTTCCAAGAGCATAACAGTAATATAACAGTAATTTCTTCCCTCCCCTTCCTGAAATCTATATTACAAGGCATTAAATCTGTTAAGGAGGCAGTGGACAGATTTGCAGAAAGTGTTCAAAGAGGGGGATTATATCTTCAAGTACATGAATGTAACTGGGATGGAAATCTTTTCTAATGGGAGACTTCTATTTTTCTTTCTTAAAGGAACAAGACAAAGCCATTTAATTTCACTGTCAAACCTAAAATACTGTTACATGAAATAGAAACAATTGCTTTTAATGAAATCACATAACATTATACACACAATTTCTGAATGGTCATTAAATGAACATGTTTAAAAGAGATAGGAGGATTCAAGAAGTGACCCTAAAAGGTGTACACATTCATCTGAGAATCAGAGGTCATAGTGGGGTTGATCAGGGCTGACCATTATCATGTCAAACTATAATAAACTTAAATAATGTTGAAACTATGGCAATACCCACAATAAACCCCTAGTTTCATTTCAACAGACCAACCTCACTGTCCACTGTTTTTTACTTTGACATTGTTCACAGAAATGAAAAATGGATACAGGTAATTCAGAAGGCTACTAGTTTGTTCCCAGCATGACAGCAATTTCTGTGCATGACTGACTTCCCAGAAGTTCATGATATCCAACAGTCAAGCAGCTGAGCCCATTGGAGTGGCAAGCAAAACAGAACTAGATGTTGGTTTCTGCAATCCTACCTGTCCTGCTCCAACAACACTGCTCTGACTTCTTTTTTAGTGTATGAATAATGAAGACACAATGGAAACAAATACTTACTGATTCAAAGTCACCACTGACAAAATGTTGAAACTGATAGTTACCTCAGGAATTAATTTTTTTTGAAGTAGCTCAGTGAAAATACTTGAATTTCTTTTAAGGCTCAAAAAATATTTAGAACTGTATATATCTGCTGATAGAGTCATTGCTAATGGTACAATATACATTCCTTGCAAGAATGCTAAAAAAACCCCAATGCCATTAAATGCAAATCTTTCATAAGAACTGAATTTAAGTGTTGAAATGCTGAAAATGGTTCTAAGCATGAAAACTGTCTATTTCAAAGAAATTTAACAGCTGGAAATATGTTATAGCTATTTTAAGGACCAGATAATTTTCTTTATTATTTAGCAGTTACAAAATGTCTTTCTACTGGTAAGCCTGAAAAAGTTAAATTTCTTTTTAGTGGAATGTTTCTTTGGGAAAAAGTTCCTCTGCATATAAGGTTACTAGTTCTTTGTTGATTTGACCTTACATTGTATATAAAATATGAATATAATTATTTTTTGTAAACTGGATTTTTTCCAAATATTTTACATATTGAAGTTAATCTAAAATATATTTTTGTTAAAATTTACTGTTTGAATGTATTTGAGACCAATAGATTCAATGTATTTATCTAGCCTGAAATGCATTCTAGTGTCTAGCACTACTCTTATGGAGAAATAGTTTCATACCAAAGAGGTTTTGAGCTCTTCACAGAAACTGATAATTTTCTTTCTTGGTGATCTTTAGTGCAAGCAAAAGAACAAATTAATAGCCTGGAAGTAAATCAAATTCTGGGCCTGCCTCAAGCATAGCATACACTTTATTAGACAAAATACATTTTTTCTGCAACTTGCTTATGTCTTTAACATATAAAAGACATTGTACGTACATAAACAAATACTATCTGGGTGCTAATTAAATTTTAGCTTTTGTTTAATTTTTTTCAAAATGGAATTTCTGGAATCACTCATGCCTATTATGTTCTTCCACTCAAGATTTTATATCTTAGACTGTATAGACTAGCAGAGGCTAGAGAAATCCATGGAGTTTTCTATGACTTGAGTAAATGTGTTTGACCCACAGTTCCCAAGAAACATGCAAACAGAGACTCCCTACTAAAAAAAATTTTTTTTTTTTTTTCTTTTTTGTCTCTGTTCTCCTTGGAAATCATAGGAAGATAATAGGTGGGTGAAAATGTCTTTTAAGTTTCAATTTTTATTTTTACCAGAGTTATACATAGCAAAAATTGTTCTTCCTTTTCTTCCCCTTCCAACATCCTGATGAAATCCCACTACTCAGATTATTTACATTATAACTTAATTGATGCACTATATTTATTTTCATCTCTTTAAAAGGATTTTGACACCAACAGAATGACCACATTCTAATTTCAAGGTGAGAGCATTTTAAAGGCAATGAAATGATGCACAATAAATGTTCCCATACCATGAAAATACATCCACAAAATCACAATTTGTAATTGCATCAAATCTTGTGACATTTATAAATGCTATATATGCTGAGATATACTAATAGAAGGTACACTAATGTAATGCTATATATACTGATATATAATAATGGTAACAGACCAAGAAGCAAAAAAACCCCCACATTTTTTAAACGTAAATCACAATTCATCAGAGATACTTCATGTCAAATTAAAGTCCAGAGCAAGTTTTACAGTAAAAAACCAAAAAATTTCAAAAGACTTCAGGGGGGAAAAAAGTCCTGATAAATCCTTTACAAAATAGGCTGTAAATTAGTCCATGCTGTACAAAGGACTTATAACTGTAGGCTCTTCAATCTACCTTTAGGAAACAAAAGACATTAGCCAGAGCTAAATTCTGCCCCACAGCACTGATAAACAAGCTCTGCAGTCTGAAATAACACATAGCTACAAAAGCAATGATGTGGGTTTTTTAAGAAGACTATTTCATATTACTAAGTACAGCTTCCACCCATCTTACTCTACTTTCTCTATACCTCAAACTGTGATTTCTTCTATAGCTGTGATCAGGACAAAGGAATTATCATTAACAGAAAAGACTAGCCAACTATTGAATGTGTTCTAAAAATAAGCTTACAGGTGTCTCGGGGTGACTTAAGGCTCTCTGGTATTCTAGACTACTTTCCCAGCTGAGAAATCAATTTATACCCTAAGCCATAAAGCCCCTGTGAGCCTTCTAATTATGCCCTAGTTAAGGACACCGAAAGTCCGTTATTTCATTGTATAAACAGCATTTTGTGAGTGCACTCACAATTTCTATTTTTATTAAAATTCCATCTGACTCATTTCTGAAACTTTTGGAGTTCTGCTCAGGGTATGACCATTGTCCATTTGGCCGTTTCAGCAAATCTAGCATTAATCATTTCATGCCGTTTCTCTGTTGCCAGTCTGGAGTTTTTAATATGTGTAACAGCAGGTGAAGGGGAGGAAGGAAAAATGGTTGTTTTGTTTGTTTGTGTTTTGTGAGTTTGTATGTGAAGTGAAGAGATACCATATCACTAAGTTATTCATAATGATGGCAATTTACACAAAGCTGGGCAAATACTTACCGTACTTTGAGCCAGGACTTCACAAACGAATGTTTGGCACAACAGCTTGACCTGAATGCTGATGAAAGTGGTTTCATTGGTTGCAATGGTAGAATACTATGCTTACAGGCAGCAGCTTCAAAAAGCTGTATTCTTTCAGCCAGTTTCCCTAGTGCAAATTTGATCAAGGAATTCCATGAAAAAAAGAAGTTCCATGTGATTTAATGGCATAGTCAAGCATAGTCGGGAACGGCATAGTCAGAAAAAAGTACTTTCTGATAATAAGTTATTTTAATTAATCAGTCTATGAAATCCAGTGGAATCTAACAAGATCAGTGAACTTAAAGAATAGAAAGTCAGGTTACAGAAGGATGTAATAAACAAGGAATAGTCTAAATCAATTTCCAATGTATCCATTCATTTTTACTTTTCCTAATACATAAATCTGTTACTATCTATCTCCCACATGTAGTTGCACTAGAAAACTGAATGAGAAGTCAGGGTGTGAAGAACGCTCACTATGAAACTAACAAATGTAGTTCCACTGAAACCAGGAGGAAAGACTGTGGAAGAAGAGTATAGTTCTAAGTTTGACAGCAATAATTTTTTTCTGTTAAACTGACGTTGATGTCCAGGGTTGAATGGAGCATTAAGCTACATTCATATTTCAAAACAGCTCTGAAAACATATATGACATAACTGACATTAGGATGGATAGTGGGAGAGGGTGAAAGAATGTTTTGTTTTTTTTCAGTTTTGAAGCTGATTGCTCAGTGATCTTATCCAAAGAGGCTAAGGATTAGCTTGGGCGTGACTGTTACCTCTGCTTTGCTCAACAGTAAATCCAAAATTCTTGATAGAGAGAACTGATCAGTGCTCAGGAACTGCCTGAACAAAAGACAATATCTCCAGTTTATCTGACCTCATTGTAAGCTCTAGCAGCTTGTGTTATTATTTACTGTGAAGTCAAAAACACGTTTGGTATGTTTCAGCCTGACCCTGACTTAATTAAGTAATAAAACATAGACTAGATTCTGCTGTTGTGAAGGACTTTTTGTTACTGAATTCACTTGGATTCAGATTAGATAATGTACTATCATTATTATTGTTATTTTATTTCAATTATTAAACTGTTTTTTATCTCAACCCGCGAGTTTTCTTTTGCCCTTCCGATTCTCTCCCCCATCCCACCGGGGAGGGGGAGGGTGAGCGAGCGGCTGTGTGGTGCTCAGCTGCCGACTGGGGCTAAACCACGACAATAAGTATAATTTTCCTACATGCATTCCATGACTCATTGGAATTTCCCACCAGCTGAATTGCATATTATTCCATACTTGTATTATCTATTTGATACAACACCTCTTGATTGTCTGTTTTTGAATTATCCAAGTTAACTGCAAGTGAACAGTGCTGTTGGTGTTGGGTCACCCAGGCTGGTCCTACTGGAACCAGCCCAAGTCTAGAGTCTTAAGAACCAACACAGGTACATGTACAACACATACCCAGTACCAGTGTGGACCTTTTATTTTTCCTTACATCATCAGTGAAAGTTTTTACAGCCTAGTTTACATAAATTTAATCTTGTCTGTATCTTTGCTTTAACTACAATACCCTGGATCACAGATTTACCCTAGAAGGATTCAGTGTAATTTTTATTCATTTATAAATACATAATTTACAAATATTAGTATTGTTCTGAACATCTATCACAGCTTTATTACAATTGACATTCAGTACAGAAATCTAACATTGTAAATTATATTCATTTTATTTCCATTTAATTATATTGCACTATTTCTCTGATTTTCTTTTGCTGCATTGACACATGTCAAGCAATTTTCAGTTTAAGTCTTTAATATGCAAATTTAAGTAGCTAAATTTCTAACTTTAAGTTAGCATGTTTTGTTTCATTCTTTATGCTACTGAAACTATTTTTTGGCAGAAAAAACAATGCAGTATATGTTCTGTATGTTCATCTATGAATAAAACTCCTTTTTCATTATTAAACTAGCAAATGTAGTAACTAATAAAATGTTGACTGGACTTTCACCAAAGTTGATAAGACAGCTCTATAATCCTGTGTCCGAACTCCACTAATACAATTTCTGTTTATGGTGATATCAATTACTTATAGTGAGCAGAGAGAAAGAAAAGTTCCAAAAAATAACAGATGGAAGCCTAGCAGTGATAATTCCAGTTTTCATTAAATATGGAAATGTCTCCAGAGAAGTTATACAAAAAAGAGAAAAAGAAAAAGAGGATGTTACAGAATGTAATATTTTCAGAAACAAGATAGAACAATTATATTCCATCACAATATTTTATTCTTGGAGAAGAGGATAATGTTCTGAAAATATGCACTACTATAACTTGCTGAAGTTAGAATAATAAAAATTTTTGATCATGTTAAACAATGTTTTTTAAACTCTGCTAATGAATGCATACAAGCAATGACAGAACCTGGAAGTAAGCAGTCTTTCCAAGGCAAGGACTGCACCTTCTCCAGCACAAAGGGACACTGGTCTAGGTGAGAGAATATAATTTCTTCGGTAAAGCAGGAAATAGTTATTAATGTATATGTCCTCATGTAAGTCAGGCAAAATATATATTTTTATATTTTTTACCCAGTGTCCTCAGTGGCTTGATTTAAAGTAACAAACCAAAAATTTTGTAGTATATGTAAATTTCTTTTTTTTTTATTAATAGTATTAATGATCCCTTACTGCTCATGGTCTAATGTCCATGTTTTATATCCAGTACATGGGAGGAACAAACTGGAAATATTATGGGATTACTTACAACATTATGAGCAGAAAAATGTCCTGCACAGAAACTCAACCTCTACCAAAGTATTTAGATTTACATAATATAACCTCAGTCAGTTTCAGAACAGCTGTTGATTCACTGTTTGTTGTTTATTGATAGCTACTCACGTTCCATAACCTTACCACTCAGAAAAATCATACCATTCTATTTACTTTGTTGAGAGTTTAAAACATGTCTAATTTTTAAATACATTCATTTTCAGCCAAAACTATTTGTTTATTTATAATGACACAAAATCATGTTGAAATCTGTACTTCTTTTCTCACACATGAGGTTCTTCCCCATATGTTATCAGAAGCAGTTCTTAATCATTCAGTGGCATGAAAGAAGAAATCCTTTCCATCTAATTGAATACACGAGGCTAACTACTATGACACAGGTTCATGCAGCACTGGATTCAGTTATTTTTAACTCAATGGCAGTAAGCCAACCCCCATGACACCCAAAAAAACATGAGGGGCCACACAGTCTGGTTCTGAATAGCATTTTCAATACACAACTTTTCTGCCTGTTTGTGGTAAGGAACAGAAAGAAAATTGAAAAAGAATACTGTTTTACAATGAAACTTATCTGTAACAAATACCTTCTTAACAGACGTGCCATACTATCCTTCCTGTGGGATATTTGCAGTGCCAACCACATCCAGTTTCTGGTTTCTCTTTTCCAATGAGTTCCTTCTCTAAGTAATTACCTGTTCAGTTCAAAACCACTTTGGTCTTTTTCTAAGATTAGGACTGTAACTCTGCCATTATTCAGACAATTTTCCAAAATGTAAATGGACAATCAACTACAAAGACAAGTATTGGAGTTAAATGGGATATTTATGTGGCTGATGACAAGCACAATTTTAGATCATAATTCTTGTAGGTGGTGTGTCACAGCTTCTTTGTTGTAGTATATTTTCACCAACTCCAAATATTACTATTGTCTATATAGAAGAAAGCAAAATAGAAAAAGAAAGATCTAGCAAAATGTACCCAGATTCAAAATTACCTTTATATTTAAGATCAGAAGTATCTGAATAAGTTAATGTTCATGGAAGTAAATGCATGTAGCCTTGTATTTCTATATTACACTGCCAAGACTGTCAAAAGGTACAAAATTCACAAATATATAAATTAAAGAAGGGTAATAAATTTTCTTCAGCTTCCTGAGAATGCAGATACTTTAGTCTGCATTGTCAGGTTTTTCTAAACCACTGGGAGAATGAGAGAGAGGGAGGGAGAAAAGAAGAGAAGCAGGGAGAGGAAGAGGGAGAAATAACTTGTTCCTTGAAAAAACCAAGCTTGAGGAGTAGTTCAGAAAATGAGCTTTGACTTTAGAAACATGAACATTACTACATCGTTCTTATCAGTTTATGTCTTTACATTTTCGATAAGTACGTAACAGGATTTCAGTCTTGAGCATCCAGTTCAGTTGGCCAAGTGTCTTAAAAGTTACTAGCTACCCATCATCTGTGCATGTAAATGGCAGACAATGGCATCTTCCAATTACTGACTGAATTTTTTTCATCCTCCTGAGGGAACAAATTGCACCTGCAATGGGAAAAAAGTGCTGACATAACACATAATGAAAGAGAAAAAAAAAGAGGAAGTTCTCGAAGTTGTATTAGTAGTCATAACAGCCATGTATCTTCCTGCTTACTCGTATCCTCTGAACNAAAGAAAAGGTGAAAAATATTCTGTTGAAAACTATGAAGAAAAAAATTATTCTCATCCGTATTCATGTGCTGTTATTTCTCATTTGTATGTTCTGTAATTTTATACCAAATTAAACTCTAGTTTTATAAAGAAAATCAAGGAAACAGTTTGATCATGATATCTACCATGGCCAATTTACTTGTACAAAAGTAAAAATCTCGGCTTACAGAGTGTAAAAATCCTCTTTTTGAGGATTTTTTGAGACATTTGCTCAATATTAGGGTGCCCTGGTTTTATACAGTGTAAATAATTTATTGTATCTGATCAAGGTATTCAACATGTTTGCTGTCATTAAGAGGAAAACATTCCTTCTGCAATTTTTTTCTTTTAATAACAACACTGTGATTTTCATTTCCATGTTACATTTTAAATGTAATGAATGTCTATTTTCTCTAGTAATAATTTTTGAGTTTCAGTTATTATAGCATTGAGTATGTTATCTGTTGCATCAGTAACATAATAAAGGAGAACAACCGCTACAATACATTTAAAACACATTTATATATGGATTAAAAACAATTTAGCCTTTTCAAAATACGTGTAACATGTATTTATTCACAGTTAAATACTTTCACCTAGAAGAAAATTTAACAAGACTATAAAGCTAAACTGAACAAGTGACCTATGAGGTGTTTCAGGGAACTTTTCATTATAAACTGTTTCTGAAAGCCGTTAGGTTCCTGACCTAAGCAAAGTCACTATTTCACTACCTTTGCAAACAATAAAATATAGTAGCTTGTTAAAACTGGAATTAAAAGTTCCGTATTTGTTATCTTTAGCATTTTCTTCTTGCCCAGTTATATTCATGAGGAATTCAATATTTACTTGTATTAGTCTGTACAGGCAGATGAATTTTTTCCCCTAAATTCCTCTTCTATAATAGAAACTACACAGAATAACACTTTAAATACTTCCTCTCCCAAAGAAATCGGATTTGTTTTGTAGATATCAAAATAAAATAATGCCATGCAATGCTTTTGTTCTAACCCAGAAAGGTGTGAGCAGGAGAAATAATTACAGTTTGGTAGGACCTATTATCTGCAAAGGCCTACATTACTTAGTTTTCTTCAGACTTTCTCTCTTTTCCATAACGATTTCCAGGAGAAATATAGAAATAAAAACTTCTGTTGCTATAGAAGATTCCTGGATTAGTACATGATCAAACAAAAATTACCTAGGTACTAGGCTGGTGCGGCTGAAGTGCTTATCAATACAGCTATTTAACTGTGTTAGTGTTGACTCAGTTTATAGTCCCAGCTTGCAAACACTTAGGTAATCATTCATACTCTGCTGACTTGAGTTTATATATTGATTTCATGTGAACAGTATTATTAACATCAGGACCTCCTGAGTCAGAAAGGCAAGTGACAAGCAACGGTGTCATGTCATTTCCACCATAATAATCCTCATCAAATGATCCCTAATGTGTTTAAAACTTTCTTTGAAATAGAAAAGNNNNGAAAAGCCTTTGTCTCAGCTAACATTGCTATAAAAAGGTATGCAGGTGATCATTGCATGCAAAATTATCTCAACAAATTAAATCACTCCCAACAGAGGAACACGCAGAATCTTTGCAAAAAATGCAACCATAGATCTGAATAAGATCTTAAAAAAAGAGTTGAAATAGAAAGATTAGAAGAAGAGTTCATAAATTCCTGGAAATACAGTAATTAAAAAACCCCACAAACTAGACAGAAGAATATTTAATAACTGATTTCCTGCATTGAGAAAGAAT